>VXBA01001379.1:2245155-2334835 GCA_013399895.1 Serilophus lunatus
ACCGGCCGAGCTCCGCGGGGCGCCGGGCAGCGCGGTCGGGGTCGGCACCCGGCGGCAGCGCGACCGGCCCGGTGCCCGGACAGAGCCCGGAGGGGAGGGGGGCTGCCCCCGCCTCGCTCTGCCCGGCCGGGGAGGGGGACGCACCAGCACGAGGAGCCCGGCGAAGTCCTGGTCTTTCGGCGCCGGTTGGTGCAAGAGGAGGGCCGGGCAGTGCTGCTGAGGCTCCTCGGAACGCAGCCTGCACCGCCCTGCCTCGGTACGGGAGTCTGGGGAAAGCGAGACACGGCACCGGAGAGAAGGTGCGCTGCGGGACAGCGCGGGGGTCTGCTGTCTCTGCGGGTGTTCGGGGAGGGCCACCGAACACAGCCGAAATCAGATGCTCTTCGTGGTCTTTCGGGCATCTGTTAACGCAACAGGAGCAGCGCAGGGAGAAAACTGCTCTATCCTCAGTAACATCAATATCAATGGAACCGCTGAGCAATCTCCTCCTCAAGCCGTCACAAGTCAAAGGGGTTTATAGATATCGCTCGCTTTTTTCATGGATTTTGCAGAGGACAATGAAATTGCACAGTTCCCTGGACATTCGGTGTGGCTTGAAAACACATATCTTGGTGAAACAATTCAAATTAACTAGAATGAAGGCAGAGTCTGGAGGACAGGAAGGCAGGGAGGGAAAAAGCTGCTCTTTTTTTTTCTTTCTTTTTCCCCTGAACTGAAACACGGCACTAGAGATGTGAAGTTCAAGTAATCTTTGTAGCGCATAATGTCAACATCCTTCTGCAACACCGGGCAGCTCAGCACGTGTCCTCTGGTACTCCCTGCCCGGCAGCTGTCCCAGCTGGCAGTCTGCTCTCGTTCCCTTAGCAATTGTATTAGTAACTTTGAGAACTTCAAACCTGGTACAAATGGCAAAGCTGTCTGCGGTTTAGTAGGTACACAACTAAGGAGCAGAATTAATGGTGTTTTTAAAACATCAAAGGTCAAATTATTGCCCAGTTAAGTCAAGGGTGAGAATGGCATCCCTAACCCTTTGCATTCTAGCTAGCAGTTTCCAGTGTAGAAAACGAAGGAGTCAGTTTATATTAGTTTGGTCCCATGCATATATTGTCCAATTTAATTGAAATACATAGAAGTTTTTCTACTAATTGCAGTTTTGGAAAGCGTTGGGACACTCACAAGATCAAACCATTTGCTGACCTACAGATAATTCTTAGCTTAGATGCCAATTTTATTGCCTGCCAGAGTTATCTGAACTAATAGATCTGAATTCTATATGAAAACCAGCATGTCTGTCTTTTAAATCAAGAAACAAGCACACCTGCCAGTTTATATTTTGTCATATCCCCAGTGTTCACTTGTGTGGAATTAGGACAGCATGCAGAAGTTCAAAAAGGCAGAAATGAAACAAAACTGGAGTAAACAGTTTACAGCTCATGACTGAGACAACTGAGTACACTCTTCATTTTTATGGCTGTAGCTCATCAAATTTATTATGGTCAAATGAGGAAAATTTTCATTAATCTGTTGCTTCTACACTTTCTTGGTAGCCATAAGAGTCACTTGGAATATATTGAGAGAATGAAAGCATTGTAAATTCTTGGTTTAATATACCTCACCTGAAAAACTTGCGGAAAGAACTGTGAAAAGATGAAGTCTTTAGAGGTTCTTCCTGGGTTGTTTTTAACAGGAATTTTAAAATCTCATAGGCTATGTAATGTTACAGATTATACTTCAGTTGTCATTTGCATTCATCTGCTGAAATATAATATTGCATATCAGGAACTTTACCACACTGCTATAAAACTTAATATTGCTTTATTTATAAAACTCAGTGCTGATGCTGGTTGGCAGTAACTATTTCACCGTTCAGACATAGCTACAGGTTTTTCATGTTTTTCTGTGATTTAATTCCCACTCTTGCCATCTTTAGCAAGTTTCTTGGCAATTTTCCCAGCTGTTCTAACAGTCTCCTGGAAAAAAGAAAAAAAAGCCATAAAACAGTTTAGAAAGAAATATTGATAGTTTTTCCATTAAATGTGTGAAATGAGAAACTTCAGTAATGAAGTACAAGAAAACAAGTCTATCTTGAGATCTGATTTAAGGCCAAAGCTTAAAGACTTGCACATGAATAGTGATAGTATTAACAGGAATGAGAACCTCCAAGATTTGAGCTTCTTTTCCACTAGATACACATGAGTTATACATACATCATTCTGAAAACATTTTGAATACAATTTACCACATATAGAGTTTGTTGTGTTCTTCCTTAGAAGGAAGAATGAACTTAAAAACAACAAAAGTGACAAGGCTGTGAGACTGTATGAGGTCCAATTACGTAAGATAAATGAAGTATAAAACATTATTATAAGAGATTATGAGAAAAGGATTATACTAATCAGGAGAAAAACTGGCAAGAGTTGCTAGTTTACAAATTACAACTATTTTCCATGAACTTAATGAGAGGACACCATGTTGCAATATGGGTGGCATTTATATAGTTCTGAATGTTGAGCTTTTCTGGGCTAACATACCATGGAACTCGACAATTCTTTTATTAAAATGTACCCTTGTTGGAAGATTTCCATAAAAAAGGTGATTATCTTTCTGGCAGGAAGAAGTAGGAGATGGAGTATGGGATGGAGGGAATCAGAGCTTGCATCTACTAATGATTAGTATTCAAGCTCTGTTCAAAATGGCCACCAGGGTGAAATCCCCTGTTGCAGATGCTGCAAATCTGCAAGATGGAAGAATCTGACAACTAAATGCAGATTATCAAAAGTCATTTTTATATGAATGTTAAATATTCAGACAGTGTAATTCTGCTGATTTCCAGAGCTATTTCACAGTTTATCCTGCCTTTATACTAAACATCAGAGAATTTTTATGGAATAATTCTGTATGTGTACAGATTTAGTAGTCTGATCATAGCATACAGATATTCCCTTGTTTGAAAAGAAAACACCAGATCAGTGTACAGTATGCTTAAAGTTCACACAATTTTAAATATAGATGTTTCCTTAAGCCAAGTAAAGTTAATTCAGTACTGTAGAAAGACCATTGCAAAACTGAAGAATAACAGTATTCCTTGAAGAATTAGTTTTTTTAAAAAAGTTATCAAAATCATATAGATATCAAAGTCACAAAAGAAAAATGGGGCAACTAGGTTATACAAAGCAGACAAAAAGCTAAACTTTGGGACCTGTGTGAGTTCTAAGTGCCATTTGCAAAAATGACTTAGGGAATGTACCAAACAGGTATATTCCAAGGAGGTTTTGGTGACTTAATATACCTACTTGCTGTAACTCTTCTCCGACTCTCCTGCTTAGGTAAAGCCTTAAATTCTTCTGCAAAAATCCAACTCTTAAAGTTCTGAATCACATTTTACTTTGAGTCGCTAATCTTATCTAAGTAGACATGGCTGTGACTGAGACCTTTCAATGGAAAACCTTTTAGGTATAGGAGTGGATTGAATTCCAAACTGTTATAATTTGTGATTTTTCCTACATACTGACAGTTTCTGCACAAAGGAGTAAGGCAGTATTTCCCATCATTTTCTTTTATGAATGAGAAAATCATTAAAGCTTATTAAGTAATTGTGGCTAGCTCTGGTCTGAAAAAAAAAAAAAAAGACTGAATAAAAACTTCATTTCTACAACTTCTCACAAGAGGCTGGGATTTGAGGATTCAAAAAGCCTTCAAATCAGTAAAAAGTAATTATAGAATGACACATGTATTAATGTCAGACTTAGGAGATGCAGATGCATAAAGTTTGGGAAGACAAGAACTTTCTTTGTGGTATAAAGAAGAAAGAAATTGTAGCAAAGAAGAATGAATGATTTTGAGGAAAAGCTAGAAGACAGTTGACTTTTCCAGGGGCTCCAACCTCTGCCTCAAGCAACTTCAGACTGTGTTCCGGGATTTTTAAGAGTTTTCTTGATAATACTCTGGTGGGTTTAAGCCATCATAAACCTCTTTAAATGGGAATGCTTTCTCTAAGTTACATAAACTAATAGCTTCACTGTGGTGAGAATTGGGAAGGCCTGAGCTAAAATATTGAGCCACTTTTTGGTGTGGGACCTTTGTGATAATCCACAGGTAGGGAAGTAGAATCATTAGAGGGTTAACCTTTTAGAAACCTGACCTATATGAAAAAGTGGAGATACTTGAGGTGCCCAGAGCACATAAGAGGGCATTGCCAGGAGATATCTGAATAGTCTGTGTGTGCTATGAGCCATGAGTTTTAATGAGGAAAACATTTACACATCTAGCTTTATCCAGCCTCAGCTCTCATACTGTATTTATGTTATGGGCTGAACAGAATTATATCTATGTAACGATACAGGGAAAATTCTGAATGTCCCTGTACTGCAAAACACATATATGTAAGTCAGATTTTGGAGCTGGCCATTCTTCATGTGCCCTTAGAGCCATGGAGAGTGCACAGACCTGTGGCTGCAGTGAGGGACATCCACCACAGGGATTGCACTGGGAGGAGTATGATCTGCCACCTCCTCTCCTGCCACTTGAGCTGTTCTCCATGCTCCAGACTCACCAGTGTGACTGATGTGTTTGCTGTGGGGATGTGACACCAGTTATATTCAAAGTCCACCATCAGCTATAATTTCAGCAAGGTTTCCAGAGGAAAGGAAAAAGGAGAAGAGGAATAGTGAATATCAGCAGCTGAGACGAGAAAATGCCTATATAATTTCACAGGACAAAGAAAAAACACTTGTGCTTTTTGGAATTTTATCCCTGACCAATTTCACAAGGCAGCTCCTGACGTTCAGTCATCAGAGCTTTCCAACACCTAACAAATGAAAAAATAAACACATTATTTTCCTCCATGGAAAATACTGGAGGGGTCATTGCTGCCTGTCTATATTTAACACAAACATCTAAGTATATAATCAGTAAAATTAAATTTGTAGCAACTTTTAAATTACCAGTCATTATCACTAAAATCTGTAAAAATAAAGTTGTTAAAAATAGCAGAACTTCAGAGATTTAATAGCACCATCAGAAATCTAGGTGAATATGTTTAATATACAAAAGACTGAACTGAAGGATAGTTCTAGAATAAATTATTTGAAAACCTGAAGATGTTCATTTTAGTTTTGTCTTAAGGCTTTCAGAAACCTGATACTTTCTTAACAAGGTCCAAGGCTACTTATCTTTTAAGCTTCATCTGCTTGGAGACATTTTGTCTCTGTTGAGAATTTATTGAATATTTTCTTTCTCCTTTCCTGCTTTCTGCCTGTCCAGAAGTTTGCTCTTTGCTTTTCTTCCAGCCTTTCAGTTATTGATGAAGTTCCTGGCACAGAGTTCCAAACTCTGAAATGCAGAATACAGGATTCCAGTGAATAAAAAGGCTTAGGGAGTCTTTTCTCTGACTTCTGTGGGCTTTGGATGGGGCCCTGGGGCCTTATCTACCCTACCCAAATAATGCATAAACAATATCAACACAGAGCTACAGTACTAGGCTCGTTTGTCAAGTACTTGCTAGAGCTGGAACTAATTCCGATACTGTCAGAGGAAACCATTTGCTGAAGAGGAGCTATGCCAAATTATTTGCCGCAATCAGGTTTTATCTATTGATGAGCATTCCTGAAAAAAACCTTCCTGTGACATGAAGAGGAACACCCACAGGGTATGTTAGTCAAAAAGCCTATCAAAACATGGTAATACAGATATTCCACCACACAAATTATTCATGTGGTTTATAAACATATTAAGGATGTATTTCTCAGCTGGTATTCCCCTTTTGGGAACCCTGTTTAATTTCACACCCTGTTCTCATCCTTGTTGGACTGAAAGTGAATGGGGTAGTGTCAAGGCTTTCAATAACGTGTTATCTTGATGTTTGCAAGAAAACACTGATAAAGCTTGAAGGGGAATATATCCTTTGCTCAGCTTCTCTGTGTCGATAGTAACAGGGACTGCATGGGGTAAGGATATTACAGCAGAGACTTTCCAATTTACACAAGAATTTAGAGGGATATAAATACAGACATGCACTTGGAACACATTCATCTCTGTTACACATGGAGTTAAATGCATTCCTGCTGCTGCTCATGCTGAAAACACATGCTATCTATTCCTCCTGCATAAATATTTGCTCCTGAGCAAAGTCCCATAGTACCTGCAGAAAGCCTTTTCTAGGGCACAGGCCAGCAGACAAGTGTTAAAGTATGAAGGACCTGCAGGGAATGAGTTACACATTTCCTTGGAAGGAGTGTGACCAGGATACACATGGTCCCTTTCACTACTGCTGCACAACTATTGGCTGACAACTTCCAAAAACTTCTAAATTCCTGCTATGACCAAGTAGAGTACTTCTGAGCAACTGCAGGACACTTCAAAGAGGGATGCGGCAAAAGCAGGCAGCTGAAATTTGGGCATTGCTTTTACGATAATTCTTGGCTTAGAGAAGATGAAGTAAGAAAAAATAGAATCAGAGAGAGGTGACACATGATCTGTTTCACTCTTTGCTTTCTCTTATTTTCCTTTCATGGACCTCAGAATCTCCCTCCTTCCCCTCCATTTCATTCTCTTTTCCATACCCAATTCCACATCTCACATCTTTTTATTGCCTTTCCTTCTTCTTGTCTTGCTTGAAAGTATTTGCAGCTGCTGAAGTTGGTAAAAAGGAAGACTCGCATGAAATAGGAGAATCCCCATGACCTAAAATACATGACAGATTGTGACATACCACCAGTAATCTATTTTATTCAAGACTGAAAAGATGATGACAGTAAATGAGTACGTTTTCCAAAATTCAGTACAGTGTTATACAGCATAAGGATGTTTTAATTCTTCACAGAAGGAGCCCAACAGCTTAAATTGATCTACAAAGATTTAAAATCTGTAATTGAAACCAAGCTGTCTTCTCCAATACAAAGTTGACTGACTAGCCCTGGCAGAGGTAGGATATCAAATCTATCAAGGTGCAACAGGTGATAAAAGCTGAAAGTAGTGACAATGAAATCACTTGATAAGATCACCTTTTGGTTTTTAATCTGTTGTTGACTATGCTAACGCATGGACTACAGCACACTGCAGGAGTGTCTCTGTGGGGAGCAGCAGCAGAGCAGCTTGAGAGCCACTGCTCAATGCCAAAAAAGTCTTCACTCAGGTCTCATCTTGTTTCACTGGGCAAAAAGACATCCTCTGCACAGGCCCTTCAGCAACTGACATTCCAGGGCTCAAGGAAACAGCAGCATATTTAGAAAGCAAGAGTTCTCACACATTGTAATTACAGAACGGTCTTCAGGACCACACCTGAGCACAGGTTCTGCTACAACAGCAGGGACTGTGTGCTTAGATTTTTGGGCAGAATTTACAGCAGATTAAGTCACACATCCAAACCAAAACAGATAGATCAGATGTACAAGATCAGCTCTACCTCTCTTCCTGCAGCTGGAATTACCAACTCCGGAGCCTTCCAAATGCCAGAAGTTCACACTGTGTCTCCACACTAATCCAGCTGATGCTGCAACTACATCCATCATGTCGTCTGGTCTAGGATTTCAGTTTACTCCGGGTTTAATAGCTATTCCCTCCTATGGAGGTAAATGTGCATTTAAGTATGCCTCAACAAAGTTTTCTGAAGTTTATTTTCTCTTTTGGAAAAAAAAATATTAACAAAACTTCTTACTAATAAGTTATTAAGAACTTAAATTATGTCTCAAGTTCATGAACTGAAGAACAGTGAATCACTAGTTCAGGGTATTGCCTAATAAAGAGAGAGACCGGAAATAAAACATGAATATTGGTATGCAAATACATTATACCCAAAGAAGCTGTAACTGCACTCAAGGACTGAAAAACTGTCTGTCTTTCTGACACCACAGAAATTGCAATCTCGCCTGTTCCCATCACAAATCCAAAGCATAGCCCCATACTAGCTATTATGAAGAAAATTAACTCCACCCCAGCCAAAACCAGCACACAGGGAAGTCAACAAAGAGTTTAATTGTGGATAGGCTGTTGCAAGAGTCCAATAATCTAAATCTACTATGGTCAAGTAACTACTTTCTGCAAGGGAAAACAATTTCTTCTTAACCTGTTAAACTGGTAACATGGTAGGTGAATCGTTTGATACATGGTTTTGCAAATGTGTTTTCTTCATTGCAAGATTTATCAATACACTGCTAAGGATCTCTAATATATTTTCTTACAGAATCCAATGCCTACTCCAGCTTGAAATGAGGGTGCACTGAATGTTGTTTCCTCTATAGTTTCATCACCTGAAATAGATTTTAAGGTCTAAAGCTACTGAGTAGGGTTGTGGAGAGAGCCCACGTTTTTCAGTTCTCACTGTTGCTAAGTGCAGCTGTGATGGACACTGGTACATTAAAGCTGGAGAAAACAGTTTACTGCCTGGGGGTTTCCACACCTCACTCCTGGAGGTTGCTGACCTCACGTTGCAAGCAGCCAGATGACACACACTGAATCACTGCAGTGTCAGTCATGGTGTCCAAAGGCAACCTGAAATGGCCAACACACATTAAAATACTGGCTACTAAACTGTAGCAGTTCAAGATCTGCTTCTCATGTTGCTGAGTTGTCCTTGTCCATGGCAGGACAGACAGCGGTCACTAGTTACAGCTTTGGGCTGCCTGTTTTGTGAGTCACCCTCCTATCTGTGAGGGAGTCGGTTTTTGTCTTCCAAGATTAGTAGCTGTGATATTGAGCCCTGCTCCTTTCAGCGGCGTGGGGAGCCATTACAGACAGGTACTCTGCCCTAGCCGGAGCTTTTCACACACTTTGAAATGCATAGTACAGGCAAAACAGAAGGTGTGAGCAGTACTTGAGAGTCATCTATCAAATTCTATCCAACCAAATTTTCTGAAACACTAAATATTCACCAGTCACCATCTGTAGATCTCAACCTCGTTTAGCCCTAGTAAGAATTTTTAGCGTGTTTTGTGTGCTCTTGACTTGTGCCTTTGCCTGTTCTCTGAGCTTTGCTTTATTTTTTGCTGAATGAATAACTGCAAGCAAAGTATATTGACAATTTTTTTTTTTATTAAAAACATTCTGTAATTTCTTAGGGCTTTTCGTTCATTCATTCTGGAAATGAAGTGTCTGCATATTCTCATACACCAAAATCTTTACCTATTCTTGGAACAATGAGGATATATTCAAAACTGAAAAAAAATTTTTACACAAATCTATCATATAATGTGATTTTTTTAAACAACAGCAAAAGAGAATGAATCTATTTGCTTCAGTCACATAAGCTTTGAAGTTCACAGTGAAGTGGTTCATTTGAATGCCTGTATATGTGGATGGACAAAATGGCAAAGATGAGATGGTCAGTGTGACTGCTCATACATTATGTGATTTAGGTCAGTATTTAAAATCCTAATATTTGATTTGAATTATGTGTCTGTCACAAGGCCCACTGCTCAGCCTAGTAAATAAGCAGACTCATCAGAAAACTGTGCAGGGAATGATTTCTTTCAGAGAAATTTTCAGTTTGATCTCATCCTCTCCATCTTCAGTCAGATTATTCTACTGATTCACCTACTTCAGAATTAGGGTTTTTTCAGACAAGAAACATCTACTAGATGTAGCTCTCTCCCTTTTTCTGTACTGCCAAGCATCTGTTTTACACATAGCAATTATCTGAACTTTTCTTCTCTTGTGATGATTTGGATTCCCGTTGTTCACTATAAAAATATTTTATATATTCTGCCCATCTTTACAGGACAGCTTTATATTCATAGCGTCTTCTTGCATTCTTAATTATTACAGAGTGAATATACTTTCTTTCCTCTTTTAATATCTCAAGCTTTTAGGATATGAGTTTATCCAACTTTTCTTAGTTGCATGTTTCTCCATTTCATCAGATCTTAATTTCACCTATTCCCTTTGAAATTTTTGAGATTTTCTGTATTGCTTATGCAATATTGATACCCCTTTTTCTATTTTTGCATTTCCTCTTTTCATATACTGATCCATGATATATTCAATAATTCACAGCTGCTTACTAAAAAAGTCTTTTCATCCCAATGCAAACACAAACACACACCCAGCTGAGGGATGTGAGAGCTGTGTACATAAAGCCCTAGAAGGAGCTTCTTTTTGCTAATATTGCAGCTCTGTTGTCCCATCACTACCATAATTCCTTTTTCTATGCATCTTTTTTAATGTGGCCTTTTTCTCCTTTGGAACATTTTTCCTCTCAGACTGTTTCTTGCAGCTAATCACCAGAGCTGAGGATTAGCCGTCCCTGCAGCAAGCCACAGTCTTCTGTGGTCTCAAATTTCTTCAGCTATGAAAGAAAGTGTAAAGCTCTCCTTTAATCATGGTGTCCACAGAAGGGACAAAAAACTAAATCTCTGAACACACGGGTTGAGTGAGGCCTTTCTCTGAGGCTGCACAGGTGGAAGCATGAAGGATAAACACTGAAGGATAAATTCAGCTGCAGTCGTTGGCATCACCAGGAGGCTTGTCTCACTGGCACTAGTGGAACTAATTGTAAAGCCCTGTCTTAGTGCGTGGGAGGCTAGAAGTAATTTTAGTGATGGTGAAAACTGCCAGACTTATCAGACATGGAAGATGTTGCTCTAGATTTTGCTTGTGCAGTGCTTTATATCTACTTTAACTCAGTGTAAAACAACATTTCTGGTTTGACTGGGGAGTTTTGGTTTAATGATTGTTAGCACAGCTCTTCTGCAGCACTAATAACTAGGTAGAGCTTTCTCTTCACAGAAGAGGTACTGTATAGGCAGAAGGATTAACAGCATCATCAACATCAGTTATTTGAAACCTAATTTATTTCTTGGCTCACTCCACAGTATTTTGATAATTGTGGTGAAATCCTAAAACAAATACATGAAATGCAGTATATTTTTATATCACTGAACTCTATGGATTTTGTTGAAGGGCAAAAGAAGACTATATTATTTTTTGCACTGTAGCTTGCACTGTCAAACAACAGCATCCAGCCACTGGCTCTGTTTGGAACTGTCAGTCAAAGCTTTTCTGTTGTGAAATATAAGGCATATCAGAGCTACTGTTTTCATCAGCCATAGTAGACAGTGTTGGTCATTTTCAGTGCAGATCTACCCAGGACAAAGTCTTCAGTCTAACACCCTTGACTTACAAGACAGCTTGTACAATAATACAGCATTTCCAACTGAGCTTCGGCATCTACAGTGGAACAAAATAGTGATCCATCGTGAGCCTGATTGCCTTCACACTACAGGAAAATTTGGCTCACGGTCACCACATCACAAGGCTCAAGCTCATATTCATATTTGAATATCTGCTCCGAGGATTACACTGCCTACCAAGGAGTAAATGACACATCCAGGCAGTCCTGCCCTCCCTGGGGGCAGATGTTCCTCTAGACTCCAGAGCTTTGTTCCAGGAGCTGCCTAATCCCATGTATGCTCCCAACTTGCACCAGTGCAGACATTCTCAGCCGTGATTTTATAGAAGCACTTCACTTGATTTTCACTTGAAAAAATACATCAAAACCCTTCCCTGCCCAAAACCCTTATCTACTCTCTCAAGTCTCTCCTTTTTCTCCTGCAATCCAGAGAACAACAGTGATTCCTAAGGCTGATAAGGCCAGTTTTCCTCTTCCTCTTGACATCTGTCTCTCTGGCCAAAGTCTTCTGCCAAAAGCAACACGGACAGAGATTCTGGACTGTCTCCCCTACCTGCCTCCTCTCACCTCTCCCTAGCGATTCAATGATTTCCCATCTGTCCACGTAATCAAGTGGGCTACATAGGAAGAGGAGCTGCAGCTCCACTTTGTGACCCACAGCTTCCACTTCAGGCATCACTACCCAAAATACAGACCTGCGTAGAAGGATTAGTTCCTTTAGGATTATTTTGCAATGTTGGATGTATTGAGAAGTTCATAAAACGGAGAGAGCAAGGAATAGAAGAATATAAAAATGTATGGCCCCAAGAAAAAGTCATACAAGTAGGCTTGAGTGAGTCTGAAATAGGATTTAGATCTGGAAAACTGCTGCTACTTAAGACCTGCCTTATACTACTGGAAAACAAGTCTTTGATTATAAATAAACAGGACTGTGCCACAGACACACCTGATTTCATCACCAGTTTCTCATCAGACTGTAAAATAACCCACAGCACTGAACTTGACTGTTCATGTCAACTAAAAGAGTCCAGCATGTTTAGAAGACAGATAACTGTGCAAATAGTAAAGATCCTTAGCAGTAACCTGAATTCAGGCAGTTTTAGTAACTACTTTACTCAGCCTGGTTTTGATCCAAGCAGAGCTGGCAAAAGAGAAAAAAACCTCAGCTGTGGAAGCCAACGGCAAAGAAACAATGTGGGGAACAAAATGAAAGTTACCTCGCAAATGGCAAGTTTCAGCTTGCTTCTAACTGCAGTAATAAGAAAGCAAAGTGATTCACTCTGGCAAAGTTTTCCAGCTTGAGGAGCTTAAAATAATACGACCGCCTACCACAACTGCTGCCTGCAAGAGAGCTCGGGGTGGGGGGCCAGGGGAAGCCTCAGAGTATTGGGACAGCATGGGAAGGTGGAAACAGAAAGGGGAGATAAACGTTGGCCTACTGGGGAGGAGGAAAGAGAGGTAGTAGCAATGGCATTACAGTCTTGTAAAAATAAAACTAACTAATAATAGCCTGTTCTGTGAAAGAAAAGTTGTTCTTCTCTTTCACAGATGTTGGGAGATGGGTGTTCATGCGTGCCACGTAACACTGCTCCTTGGGAGAAGTGCCTGGTCAGCATATAAATTCTTTGCTTTGTGAACTGTTGAGAGATGGTATATTTTAGAAATGGGTAAGAAAGGTGAAGTGACTTAGCTGTGGCAGCTAGTCACAGAGTGAAAAAGAAACCAAAACAAGACCAATACTGATTTTCGTCCCGAGAGCGGTTCATACTTATCTAGATGTTCAAACTGGATATCAGACTGCAGCTTATAAAAAGTTGGCCAATTATAGCAAGATTTTCCAACGAACCTGTTAACATTTTTCAAGTACAGACATGCTGATACAACTTAAAAGAAAGCTACAGAACTGTAGGTCTCATTACTGTCACTTAAATAAAACCTCCAAGAAAATTAATTATCTGTATGTACTTTTAACTTTGTCAAAATGTATGTAATAGACAATAAATTTTATTTTCTCAACCTATATTTAGGTGGGCACACTAAATTTTTTTTATTGTTCTTTCCAAATCACTTATCACCAAAATCGTACTTTGTCCCCAGGCATTTTCCTCATTTCTTTCTATTCTGTAATTCAATGACCACAAAATTACACAAGCTTAACTACAGAAAGATTAATTTTATGTTGTAACTGTTTCATCTTGCTTGGGTGTTTTGCTCTGTGGACCATCTGCGCTCGATACCTTGATAGTTCATTTACCTTTCTTAAGGGTACCTTACATTTAGTGGTCTCAGTCCTTTTCAGTGTGTAGACCCTAAACAGCTATCAACGGGTCTCTTGATACTTCCATAAAAATTTGAAGCCCATTGACAGCAAGCAGGTTTTTTTACCTGCTTCTTCTTAGTGATAGCACCTCACAGGTCCATGGACCACAAACCTAGAGCTGCTGAAATCCTCTGCAATTTGCAGAGACTTACTCCACCTGTTCTGCAAAGAAGCCTAACTTTAACCTCGTCATTAATGAACACTAAAGTTGTAGGCAATGTTTGAACTGCAGATACACATTGCATGGGACATGTGAAATACATTGGCTCTGTGAAATACATGCTTTAAAATGCTATATATCCTTGTATAATAGAGGTATGAAGAAATGCCAAGGTCTATGGTTGTATCCAAAACTCATTTTTCTAGTTCTTTCCTTGCTGTACACCTATAGGAAGAACTGCCCATATTTGGGCCTAGGAGTTCATTGAGAATGAGTTTACAGTCTGGGTGTGTGAAATTTCAATGCAGCATGGTAGGACAAGCTCATGAAAGCAAGTCCTCCTCCTTCCTCAGCCTGCTGAACTCTCCAGTATTGAGCAAGGGTTTTCCCCAAGGGTTGCTCACATCCAAGGAAGAGTGAGGTCAGAATGAGCCAAAACAAAAAAAAAAAAAACTTTTGGAAAAACTCTTGCTTTGAAAGGTCCTGCTCACTGACATGGAAGTTTTTCTCTTCTGATGACTTTCCCCTCTGATTTGTTTTTATAAGTTTTGCTGGTATAGCTGCTGCCTGAGTCCTGCCAGAGGAGCCATAATTTCTTAACAGCCTCTACCAATGAGCTGTCTTGTTAACAAAACAGAAGATGAGAAAATGTAGTTGTAGAGCAGGTGGATGTAACCTGAGGCTAAGGAGGCAGCAGCTTGTAGTAGCTTCTCTAGCATGGCCCCAGAGGAAATCTGGAACCAGTGTACCCAGGAGCAGGTGGGATGTGTCTCTCCCTTCTGAAACCACCAAGTTTCTGTCCACCTACTTAGGCATGTAAAGCCTCAACCAAGCTTCAGCTGTGCACTGTTTTCCTACCAAGGCAGGCAAACAAACCCAGGAGATTTCATGTGTCCTACTCACTTCTGAAGAGGAGGTTCATCAGTAGTGCATTGACAAGCCAAGCCATCACCTATTCAAGATGATCAAGAGCAGTGACATTTCCACATTTTCAGAGCTCTCAACAAACGTAGCTAATTAAGTCTTGCATCATCTCTGCAGTTAAACACAAGTGAGTATTCATCTCCCCTTTTAACAGAGGAAGAAGCTGAAGTCTGAGGGGTATTTAGGGCCATGGAGTGAGTCACTGGCGGAGCCACAGATATATTTTAAGAGCTCTAAGCTCCATGACCACTGCCTTTTAATTTAAATTATTAGATTGAAAAATGCCTCTTTCTCTGTGTGAATTAAAGGGAAAATAGAGAATATTCTTCCATTGTCAATAAGAACTGGATGACCTCATCCTCTGTGTGCTACCAGCCATCAAAGTATTGTGACTAATTTGCAGTACATGAAATATTTCTCATTTGGACTACTTAGGCAAGAAAACAAGAAGAGGTGGTAGAAAGGCCCTGGGTCTCCTAGCCATGGCTGCCGTACAAGAAAAGGACAATTCTTAAAGAGTCCTGCTCTCCTCACAGCCCTTACCATGGCTGCCTCCTGCCCTACAGACTTTGATGCCAATGGCTCAAGATGAGAAGCTGCACTGGGTGCTTTCTATAGAAACAACTCCTACCCCATAATTGTTACAAGAAGACACAACAGGTGGATGAAAGAGAGAACTGTAGAAATAAGTTATCAGTCAAATCATCCTCTCTCAGGCCTGTTTTTAAACTTTAAAAAAAAAATCCAAACCCATTTCCAAACACAATACAGCCACACAAGTTCATTCAAATTTACTAAATTTATGTCATAATTAAGATTCAGAATAATCTAATGTTCATATAATTATATGTGGACAAAGAAGTAGGTGTGTGCATGGGCGTCTGAAGGCAATGACTTCTTAAACCAAGTGTTGCCTAAACTAACCTGCCTCAACTTGTAATAACACTTTTTCCAAAGCAGAACAGTGGGCCACTTTGCTGGGTGTAGCACAACTGGAGCGTACAAGTCAGAGATTGGAAAGGTGACATGAGGATCACTTTTTTATCACTCTAACCTTCAGGTTATTTTCTGAATCTCCTTTTCCCTTTAAGTCTGGGAGTGTCTCACAATGCTATAAACTCAAAATGTGCTCAGGAGCAGCATCCTGGGAAGGCATCTCCCCGAGCAGTTCCGAGCATCTTTGCTCTCTTTTCCCCACTCAGTCAGGAGCAGCAGGTAGGTAACAACAGGTCAACAGTATGCAGGACCCAAATTGTTACAGGACATCCTTCCCAGACAAAAGCCTTTCCAGGAGAAAACAAATCAACTTTGTGGAGAAATAAAACTGCTATATTGTATTAGATTAAATGGTTTAATATAGGTTGAGTTTAATATAGGTTGACCTATAGAAAAATTCTGCCTTCTTTACTTTTTTTTTCCTGGGGAAATGAAAAATACATAAGAAATTCTGAAAACATGGTCAGCACACTTACTAGCAAGCTGTGAGTTCATATTTTTAGTCTAATGAAGTAATATAAACTTATAGAACTACTAGATATTATAGATAAATGCACATGCTGACAGTTACTCATGTTTCCATATTTAGAACACATATCTAAAATGAGCATCATTCTCATCAGCTGAATTTCATCAATGGCTGTGATCTAGTATGTTTTCTTCACCAAACACCTGCAAACATTACTAGTTCTAAGCTAGCCAATTGGAAAGTAACTCTGGGTGCAGTTCTGTTCCCAGCAGCAACGCTTCAAAATCTGTATTGCAATCGGAATACTTATTTACCAGGTTAATACCAGGAACCTGGAGGCAGAGTGTGGCCCAGGCTACAAGAACACATAATACAAATCATTCTATGACTCTATGAACGTCAAGTTCAAGAGCAATAAATAATAAAATAATATTTTGTGGTCAAAATGCACCTTTCACTACCCAGTTTTATCCACTATTGTGTTGCACACATTCTTTCAGTTAACATTTAAATGACAATTTTATGCTGGATCCTCATCCTCCAATTCACATGTTTTTCTCATTCCTCTTTTTTAACTCATAAGCACTTTGGAAATGTACTGCTGCAACAAGCTAAACTAAGTCAATACATATGTATAAGAACATAAAACCAACCATACTGTGTTAAGAACCACTATCGTAACTCTAGAACTAGCAGCAGATGTTTTGGGGAAGACTACAGAACAGAGAGTATTTTTAGTGTGAATCTCCACATGGCATTTCTTCCCAGCTTCCAGCATCACATTAAATATTTATCTGACTGATGTGATATTACATATTTCCATGTTTCCAGATCCCCTGGTGCTAGAGGATAAAAGGAACCTTCTAAAGCGGACTAAAACCTTCAGGCTGTTCAGAATTAGCCCATCTATTGCCATTCTCATCCCCAAACTCTGCATTATTGTCCACATTTTCTTTAGTCCATTAGTGTTCATAAGACACTGGGAAAATCACAGAAAAGGGATCCTCAGGGATCATCATCAGAGTTACTGTATTATTTTTACATGCAAACCTTACAGCTAGCACTGCACAGAGACATCTCTTACCGAGTACCAGCCCAATGACCCTTTGCTCCAGGGCCCAGGAAGTGGAAGCCTTGGCAGGGTTTTTATTCAGCCCTTTGACAAATTTTGTGTTTATGTCTCAGAGCACTGAAGTTTAGCCTGTGGACAGAAGGCTCTCTGGCACTCAAGAAAACACTGAGAAAATCTTGTGGAGGAAAACAAAGGAATTGAATGGGCAGCGTATAATTATGTACTTACTTGCGATGGCACATTTCTAGGAATGTGCTGGCTTACTGCAGATCACAGTAATTAAAAGAACCACAGTGAAGTGGGATTGCAAATCACATTTTCCGAGCCCTCTGCTTTTCTTTGTGCGAGAAGTGCTGTCAGCTCTACCCAGCAGCAACGTGCAAGCACATAATGCAGTGGCAACCTCACTGCCACCAGATGCTTGGGAAAAAGCTGATGTTACCAAAACAGCTCAGCTCCCAGGTTGAGGGGGACATCCCATGCCCCTGCCATCCCCCCCGTGGCTCCAGCTGACGCCTGGCTGCTCAGCAGCTCTTACTCCCCTCAGGCGTTATCTCCTGATGGAGCCCGAACCTCTCTGGCTCTACCTGCTGCCACTGCCTATCCTAGTTTTATCCAAAAGCGTTCATGCCAGGCGATGCCACTGCGGGCTGTTGCCTGCCCACGCGGAGCCGCTCTTATCCCTCCTGTCACCTCTCCAGAAGAGGTTTCTCCCAGGACCCAATGAGTTCCCACTGAGTCCTCTCTGCGGGGTGGGGTTAAGGGACGTCTCTGGCTCCTCTGCAGGGCTGAGGACACTCAGAGATAATCCTGGGGCCAGAGTCTTGCCGGAGCTGATCCTGCACTCTGTCCATCTGCTTTCCTGAGCCATTTCAGAGGAAGATGACTCTAGAAAGAAGATGAAGGGCTTAAAATCTACTGAACCTAACATACGTATTTTTCAAGGATCCTATTTTCTGCCAAGTCTCCTTGTAAAATTAGTTTTTCTTGTAAAATATTTTTTTGCATTTTTATCATGTTATTCCTTATGATTATGCTGTGGAAAAAGTCTGACATCGCTGATCTCTTTAAACTTGGGAGATTTACTAAAAACGTTACCTTTTCAATATAAGCTGGCTGTTTTGGAACATAAAATATGAATGCATGGCAATTGGATACAATTGTGAGGAATTGCCTTCCTATTGCATAAAAACAGATGCTGAAATTATCTCCTAGCTTGAGAAATGAAAGCACGGAATGAAGCATCTCCTATCTCCTGAGCTGACTGTCTAAACGTTTCTAACATTGCCCACACATTTCAAAACCTCTGACAGACCCTTGTTGGACATCAATGATTTGTTGTATATAGAAGGTTTAAAATCAGACTAAAAAAACCCCCCTCTTTTGAAACTAATGGCAAATCCTACCTGTCTGTGGGGATTTGTTTCTAAAGGATGATTTCCACATGCACAGTTTTCTTAGCACAGACAGTCAGGTGGTTTCTTTAGCCAGTTGGGGTTTATTTCTTATTGTTTCTCATGTATCACTAGCCTCTTTACTGCTTGTCTTCCATTTCAGCAAATGGGCTTTCTCAGAAAGGTTTTCTCCTTTGCAGGTTTTGATATCATGAAAAGGTTTCCATCATATTTTTAATTTCCCATCTCACCTTGAGTTCTTCTGAAAAATATTTTTCCCCCCCTCTATCTTATACAGTAAGGTCTAATGTCTCTGTCACAACTACTTGTCACCTTACTGGACACAGTTTGCTGTAAATCACACTCTGATGAATTTAAAAAACAAAAAAAAACCCAAAAAAAACCCACAAAAATATTCCTTCATCTCTAAATTTTCTGTGCTCCTCCTTTTTATTATTAACTTTCTTATTTTTCCTGTAACGTTGCATGTTTTGCCTCTTGTTTAAAAGTAACAGAAATAGCTTGAAGGTGGATGTTGTGTCAGCCCAAGGCCAGGACTGAGTGCCCACGAGCTGCCAAAGCTGCTCCCCAGCTGCCCTCTGCCCAGAGTCAACTTTCAATACCGTAAGCAGAGGAGACTAAGGGACTTAGTGTGGGAAGATTGAGAATACATGTGTTCCATGTACTCTCAGCTGCATCTGTTTGGGCAAGTACAGAGTAGTTGGTGATCACTGAAAGTAAAATTTTTCAGGAACTTCCCAAAGAAATCCCAGCTTTTTTTGTTAACACTGTGAAGGTTTAAACAAATCCGACAGAAGCAAAGCACGGACATTGTAGCAGTCTTCATTCCAGATAAAAATAAGAAGTTGCTAACTTCCCTTTAGGGACAAACTAGCCAAAATGAGAAAACTCCTACATCAGGCAGGTGTTGCACTGGTTGGAAATTAAACAATGTAGGTGGTGAGGAAAGCTGTAGGAAGGAGATGATGGCTATGGCTTTGTAGAAATATTCTGGGAAAAGCAAAAAAGGCATCAGAAAAAACAAAATGAAACAAAATCAATGCTCTTTACTTAGAACATAAAGAAAGCAACAAAAGTCTATATTGACCAGAAGGCTGTGAAAAGGAACCACTTCTTGTTGTTTCATTCCTAATGTCTTCCAGGTAACAAAATTTTAGATATTATTTCCACAAACCTAAAATAGTATCTCAAATTTATGTAGCTTGTACTACTTTCCAATAAAAGGAAAAACTCAGGACCTGGATATTGACTATGCACTGCATGGGCTACTAAATAAATTAGGTAGATCTCCCCCCCTCCCCCCCCCACTAGGAAATAAATCCCAAATTCCATTCAGCAATAAAAGCATCACCAATCAATACAATCCAAAACAAAGTTATTGATTAGTTCATGTAAGTTTAGGTGGGTCTGCAGCCAGACTGTGAGAATAAGAAGATTAACATAAATCTGGAGAACTCCACTGCAGCCAACAGATTTCACAGTTTCTCACGTAAAATAACTTGGTGGTTAATGATTGTTGGGTTTGGGGTTTTTTCCCCCTTATAAAGCAGCAGCAGAGAGAAATGAATTCTTGAGGCCCTTCTTTTTGGGTAAAAGCTACCCTTCAAAAAACTTGCCTAATTGCACGATTTTTCTTCCATGCTCAACTCCTGCAGTTCCCTGACTGCCTCCTACCCTTCCTTGGCTGGGTCCCCTCCCCATGCACCCTCCCTACACATCACCATCAAATGACATATTTACATATATCTTGTAAAAAAAACCAGTGACACAGACAAACATTTCTGCTTCTAAGATCTGATGCTTTCACTTAGCTTAATTGAGCAATAATTTGTAGTCTTATGGTTTAAGCTTTTATTTGTTTCCATTAACTGGAACTCATTTCAGCTCCAAACCAAAATGCCTGTATTTGCTTTTCTAATATCTCTTTTCTGATGATGAATCATTAAGTAATTTCTACAGTATCATGGGACAGCCTATTTAATGAATATACTACATTAGGTATAATTGTTAGCTATATAGTGATAAATATGTAATCAGTAAGTCCACTAACTTCACAAGTAGGATATGTATTTTTGTCTTTCCCAATTAATGAATCTGCTTGAAAATTCAAAAAATACATCAAAATATATAATTACAAATTATATGGTTTATGTGAACTGTTTTTTGTTTTTCCTCCTCAAAATTACTTCACCAGCTCTTGCAGATCGGGATGGAAGCACTGCATTGAGGCAGCACTCAGGGCAATCTCTTGGGATTTCATGCAGTAATTAAATCAATCACAGATACAGTAAACATAAGTTCTGTTTGTGGGTTTTGGTTTTGGGGGATATTTTGTGTATCTGTATATGCAGTTTTGCACTGAGCTCCCCAGCTCTTGGGAAACATTTGCTCGGAAAAACTTCTTCTGAACGTCTTCAAATGTGGTTGGCAATTTACCATGGTTTACAAAAAAGCCTGCATAGATACGTCCAGAGACCACATATTTTAAAATAAAATAATTAAATATCAAGTAATTATTGTGCTGCATAATTACTCCTGTGCTTTGCCCTCACCGCAAAGAACTCTTATGAAGACATTACTCCTGTTACAAAACACTAATGCAGATCCAACGTGACCAGTTCCAGTGACCATTTCCAGGTGACCCCAGCTCCACTAAGTATCTCTGGCAGGTTCTACCCCAAGATAGATATCTCAGTATGAAGACATACCTTCTCTGAAAGACAGAGCTGAAGGGAGGGCAAGGATAGCTCTGGTACTGCTGATAATCCAGCTCCATATCACCAATACATGGCAGGACACGTAGTACTGATCCGCATATGTCTCAGTGTAATCCTTTTTACTAATCCCAGGGAACAATGTAATATTTAGTTAACATAAACATGCTAAACCTACAACAATTTGATAGTAAGGCAACATGAGTGTGGGTGGATACAAATATTTTCCAAAATATTCCTTTTTAAAGAAGCATCGCAGACACCTATGGACTCTGTGAAACAAAATTTCTGCATGAAGCTCACTTTCACGGCTACTCCCTTGCCAATAAATTTTACAGGGACCTCTGCAAGCACCAGCTGCTCCCTTCAACCATGTTACAAATATACTCTCCAGGGGTGAATAAGCACTGGCGTCATCTTGCATTCCAGAAACAGACCCCATAGAACAACCCTGGTGAACACACCAACAGCAGGAAAACTGCTTGCAAGGCCTCCCCAGCCTGAGCTCGGCTGCTGCCTGCTGCTTTGACAGGCCAGCTGCTGCTTGGAGAGCAGCACAAGACCTCCCTCAGAGTTTAAAAATAAAACAAAGAACTTGTAAATGCCCATGTAGATCTAGGTGAGATGCTGAAGCAAATTGCCGATTAGTTTGTCCCGTGATACTCACTTCTAGATTAAATAAGAGTTGTTCTGGTTTGCCATTAAAACAAAAAAAAGTAGATGTTGATGTGTCCAAAGAGCTTTTCTGCCTCTTGCAACTGTGATCCCAGAAGCTGGATCCAAGAAACCCGGTGAAGCCAGGACAGTTACACCACCTATCTATGTTGAGACAGGTGCTGCTGCTGCCTCCTCCAGGCCCCCTGGTCTCTGCTTGCTGTAAAATGATGGCTGCAGCCAACAAATTCAGCCAAAAACAGGTGAACTGGAGCATGATGGTTCACCGAGATGGATAAACAGATCAATTATGTAGTGATTCTATCCTGGAGGACTTCGCTCAGCCTAAAATACCACTTTGCATTAGCAGGATCTCCACCTCAATTCTGTAAGATTTGACTAGGTGAGCACTACATGCCCACATCTATATTAACTAACAACTCAGATAAAAGAAAATGTCAATAATGTGGCACCACATGGAAGTACTGATTTTAAATATGTATATTATTAAATACAAAAAAGAAACATTGCCCCAAACACTAGACAACTATTGTAAAATTTAATCCATAAATATTTTTAAGCACTAATGTTAACAGCTTGTGCAAGTATTAATGAGTCTATTACCCATAATTTTTATTAATGTTAACATCTTGTTGCTATACAACTAAAAGACAATTGTTAATCCTGAGATTCTTAAAGAATTTAGACACATACTATAGGTTTTACATTTTATTTTACTTAGCAATTAAAACTGATTCACTTTTGAAATTGGTCCACTCTTACAAAGCCAGTTTCATTATCTGACTTCAGCAGCAGAAACAGCAGTAATGACAAAATGCAAGGTTAAACTTATAAACATTTTTTGCTAAAGCTTCACAAGAGACTTTCTCCCTCTCAAGCTTTTAATTCCTTATTTTGTATATACATGATATTCCCTCCTTCTACCTTGCTATTTTCTGGAAGTTGAAAAAGAGAGAGAGAGTCATTGCTACTTTTGCTACATGCTTTAGGATGGCATAGTTGGCTAGTTTGCTTTGATAGGTTTTTCACAACAATACACATGTTTCTTACTGCTCTACAGTGCCTTAACCCTTTGCTTGAGATGCTAGGGCTTTCTTTTGTATGCAGGACATACTTTTACTAGCAATATGCATCCTGTATTAAAACATTCTACTTCACTAAATTTAAAAACTCCTTTGAAAGTACACACATGCCACATTTAATACAGTGACTTTCTGTGCACTATGATAATTATTTCAAATTGTTCCTCTTAGTCCTGGTCTTGCTCAGGGGGATGAGGACATCCTGCCCCATGGAAGGGATCCTTGTCCCAAAACATTCCCAGTGCAGAGATGCAGCCACGTGGGACAGGGACAGGCAGCCAGCACTGGGCTGTAATTTTCCATGGAGTTCTTAGTGCAGACAGGGCAAGAGGTCTGTAAATAAATGCTGGGAGACATTAGAAGAATAAAATTGCCTCTTTAAAAGTAAGAAAAACATGAAGGCGGAAAATTTGGTGGACAGGGTGAGAGCTGGGCATGACATAAATCTCAAGGGTTGAATTAGGCAGAGCTCCTACCATTAGGCAAAATGACTTAAAACTGCTACACTGAACAAAATTTTTTCCTTCTAATCCTTCAGGCTACCAGTCAGATGTGGTGACAGCTGGTCATGCTATGATGCAAGGTCAAAAGAATTTTAAATATGACCTTTTTTTTAACTCTGAAAAAAGCCTCTGCTCTTGGAAGGAGCTTTCCTTTCAGGACACCTGAAACGGTTGGTTGCTGTGCAGTTTGCACAGCTGTGAAGGTCTCAATTTTAGGCATGTTTTAGATAGCTACTCACTATGAGCAGGCAGAAATAGAGGAAGCGATGAATTTTGAAGAAAACAAATGATAATAAACTTCAGCTTGTACTTTTAATGGATTCTTACACCAGTACTTTGGCTCAAATATCACTGAAGCTGATAGGTATAAATGCGACCTTCAAGTCAGAGAATGAAAAACATAAGAAATGATTGGGCTAATTCTCTAGCTAACAACACATACAATAAGAAATCTCCCATTAACTAGACACTTCTGTTTGTCACATGCTGCCTCAAACAGGCAGCCACATGGAAAAGAAATACAACCTTACAGAGACATGGTTGGCAAATCTTTTCCCAGAATCCAACCTCAGAGCTTTCAGAACAAACACTCAGTCATTCAGTCTTAAGGAAAAAAACCACAAAACTACAAAAAAGTGCCAAAAAACACATCTAAAAGAAAGGGTAAAAACACCAAGACAAAAAATGCAGATGACTGAATACAACCTGATCTTGTCAGAATCAGAATTGCAAAAGCTACCAGCCTGCCCCCAGAAGGCCTACAAGATATTTTCTTAATTCCTCAGCCATCAAAGTTTACAGCCAGCACAGTGTTCCAGATGTCCTTGGAGAGAGTATGTGGGTGAAGCCTTTCAACTTCTATGTACTAGAACGCTCTCGCAAGAATTTTAAAATCCCCCAGAGTTATCGTTTACCATTGCAAAATATAATTTCTATATAATTTCTATAACTTCCTCTTGCATCTCAGCCCCAACTCTGAAAGGAGACTTACAAAACATTTAGCTTTAAATATTGTACCATTATTATGATACATCATCATCATCATCATCATCATGGCTAGGCTTCGTGAACGAAGATACGAGAAGGGCTCTACCCACGCTTGCTGCAAGTGCGCTGGTGGCTAAAAAGGCCGATGCAGGACAGGCAAGTCCAGTTACAAAAAGCACAGTGGCTTATGATACAATATAGTATTAAATAGTACAGAATAAACAGAGACTTTTTTTTATGTTCATTGCAATTCTCCCAGCATCTCAACTCCTGCTGCTTTGTTCCTGTTCTGCAAATGCTTTTTCTTTCTTTCAATCTGTCAGCTCTCCTGCTTCTGAAGCTATCTGGTAACATCACTTCTCTAATTCATTAACATAATTACAAATTATTTTTACTTTTGTTTGGCTATTTTAGAATGACTTGCAGAACTTCACTTGTTTTGCAGTCCAGTCTCATTCTGAAGGAAAAGTCAATGCAGGGATGGGGTAAAGAATGAGTAGCTCTGGAAAGGTGAGACATTCCTAGTTGCGTTTTGCTGCTGGGAGAGATACATCAGCAGTCTGGGAATAATGATTTCTAGTGCTATCTGCATCAGACTTGCTGAAATGCATGCACACTGGGAAGCTTGACCACATTTTCTATCAGTTAATCTAATCACACATATTGCCTGCTCTTACAAACCTTCCTTCTTTTACAAGCCTGACTATTAGAGTTATGGTATAAAAAAGTGAAAAACTGAAATACGTTGCACAGACTCTAGAAAATAAGTTGTGGGCTCCATCAGTGTGGCAGGGAGAAGGAAACAAAAACCTTCCAATTAAGCAGCTGTCAGCTGACATTCCATTCCTACCTTGTTCAGGGAAAAAAGCTGATGGATATTCCCAAATATTTGACACTACACACACTCAATTACCTAGTGAAAGTCATATAAAGGACCCCTACTGCTTGATAACATATACCATAGTACACTGGGTTATACAAAAGATAGCCATCAAAGGTGGCCAACCTGCTAAGATGACTCAGCCCCTTCTCAGAGGCACCATCAGCCTCAGAGATGAGTAAAACTCACTCCGTACTTCAGCTTCTGCCCATATTTCTGTTGCTGTGCCACCTCATGAAGGCCACATCCAATCTGAATTTGTCTGAACTCTGCCTGGTTTTTTCTTCTGTTCATGTACTGCTTCTTTTCAACAAGCACCTTGGATCCCTATTGCTCCTTTTTGGGACCAACTTAAGTTTTCTTTAATCTATGATACACACTGAAAACACATATTTTATATAACAAGCAATGGAAAAAGGCATCAGTTAAGGCTTTCTTTGACAACCACCACTGGTGTTGAAATGAGAGAAAGATACTCTCCAGAGCACTGCCAGCGAAGTCCATGTTGCGAGTAGGGTGACAGCTGGAATTCCTGTGGCAGTTCTATTTTGAAAATGTGTCTGATGGGAACACTTTGTGTCTGATGGGAACACTTTGTCTGATGGGAACACTGCGCTGTTGCCAGCACAGGCTTCTGCTGTCTACATTAGGCACAAAAACTCAAGAAAATGCAAAATAACATTCTAGAAAAGCTGAATTTCAAAAAAAAAAAACCAACAAAAAACACTTCCTTTTGATGACTTTCTCTTTTCAAGCACTGAAGACAGATGTTATTTTACATAACTTCCTTCACTTACATTTGCTGTTATAAAATATTTCTGTTTGGGCATGATCAGAATCAGATCTCTACTGTGTAATGGGCCCAGCCAATATATATGACACACAGTGCCAGTTGCATAAAGTTGACCTTTTAAGATAGAAGAGATTTGAGGAGAGCAACTGAGTGTTTAAACCAAACAAACCTTACTCTCCTTACCCATAGAAACCATAAGCAGTAGGTTGTTTCATTCGTCCTTTTTTTGTCAATTGTTATTCACTGTTTTCATAAAACGATGAGTATTTTGGAGAGAAGGTTTTCATCTTGCTGATGAACTGGGAGAGGGATCTTTGCAAATAGAAGTGAATATGAAACAAATGTGTATATATGCACACAAAGACACATCTCTATAGCTGAATTAAAGAAAAAAAAAAGGTAAGTGGGTGGAAAATGAAAGTGTCATTGGTAAAATGAGTTCAGGAGCAGATAACAGAGAGGAGCAGAACTCTGAAGGGCATTCAAGATGAAGACAAGAATCTTAAAATTTGTATGCTGAAATGAGAGAAAAACATCAGGAAGGAACATGCCCAAAGAACCGATAAGGAGACTAGCTTAGAAAGTACACACCACAAGGACTGTGCAAGGGCTCCATTAAATCAGTGGAGGATGAAGGTAAAGTTCAACAGCAGAGTTCTGGATGAGCTCATAATCCCCAGTGCTGAAAACATTCATCCAGTTTCCCACATTCTTATTCCTTGCTGCTGCCTTTTTCCTTGCAGTGGCTCTGGTGCTTGCTGGACCTCATGGTCAAAATATTGAACTCTCTAAAAAAGGCAGAAAACCCTCAAAGCCAGCAACAAGCAGTTGAGAGCGTTCTGTCAGGCTGAACCCAGGGTCTGGCAGCTGGCAGAATAGGTCAAGGGAAGGGAAGGAATCAGGGTGGGAACAGCCAGGAGAAAACCTTTCCCATTTTGGTGCCAAAGACATGTAAGACTAACTTAGCAGTCAGACCTAACTGCATTCTGTTGGGAGGAAAGTAACAGGATTTAAGCTAGGATGCTCAGAGAAAGATTTTGGTAGTTTAGGCACAAAGGAAAGGAGGAAACTTTTAAATACCCACCAAATTAGTTAGTACTTAATAGGTATATACTTTCAAGAGAGACAGAAGAGAAAGACCACATTTAGTTTTCAGACTTCTGTAACAAAGTTTACAACAGAGATGCCAACATCTGCACCTTAGTTTTGACTCTCAAATGTCAGTAATTGTAAGAGATTAAGAAAAGAAGCCAGAGGGAGAACTTTGGGTTACTGATAAAAAGAGGATTAGTGAAAATCATGGTTAGCATAGGGAAAAGAAAGATCATCATGAGGGACTCAGGAACTGGTTGTTCTGACTGATTTTACACTGTCTGTCACTTCAGTACCTCAGTTGGAAATTAGAGGAGGACTGAGTCAGGAAACCACAATGGACAAGATTCCTACAATATGTCCATGATTTGCAGCATAAACACAGATGTGGGTGGTTTTTTAAAATATGAACTTTTCTATCAATCAAAGATATTACTACAATTGTGCAAAGGATGTGTACACCTGGTTATTCATTTATTATTCAGTCTGAAGCGTGAATGAGTACACTATTGAACCAGTGTATATGCAAAGTATTAACTATTTTATAATTGATCAGTCAGAGGAGGCTGTGATGAACTTGAAGCCCGTACACCAGCGTCTGTCTGCAATGTCACCTTGTTACTGTTACTGCCAGGTAGCACTTGGCACAAGACTGTGTGGCCCTTGGGTTTAAACCAGAGCCATCAGCAGCCAAGTGTAGCTTCAGATTGGAGACTGCCCCCTACAGCAGTCTGGGTTCCAAAAATGAGTTTCCCTGCACACAGTAACTGGAACATCACAGATCTCTCTTATCCATATAGAGCAGTGCAGAGGACTTGGAAAAAGTTAAAGTCTAATGGCAGAATGGTACAAATTAGGTGAAAATAGATGATCTGGTACAAGTGTGCTTACTTCAAACTAATCACAAATCTTTAAATTTGAATGTTTTGAATAATTCTTTGCACAATATCAAGATCATTTGATCAACTGAACTGCAGCTACAGGGTCTGTGCTGAGGAATTCCAGATTATCTCATGGAAAATGACTGCAGGGGGAGTGGGTGAATTATAGCACTCTCTGCTTTTCATTTGTATTTGATATAATTTTTATGACTTCTGAGACTTCACAGTGATACATAAGCAGAATTACACCAGCAGAGAGAATTCACAGAATCACAGAATCAGTCAGGCTTGAAAAGACCTCTGAGATCATCAAGTCCAACCTGTGACATAACACTGCCTCACTCAGTGCCACGTCCAGTCTCGTCTTAAATACCTCCAGGGACAGTGATTCCACCACCTCCATGGGCAGCCCATTCTAATGCTCAACAACTCTCTCAATGAACAAGTTCAAATACTAAATATTTTTGAGTAATTACTGAGCCTATATTGCCTAACTGCAGACAAGTTTTATGGTTTATTTGTTTGTCTCACTGTATCAAAAAGGTCTGATCTCCCATAGGAGGGTTGCCCTATTACACCTTATCTGCTCTAAGTTTTCTTGTTTGCTTACTGTAGTGCTTTTAGGGATTGTTTCTGTGTTCCTTTGTTTTTTAAACACAGAGAACATCTTGGTTTGCCTTTGAATACAGCTCCCTTTCCTTTGCATGAAGTCAGACAGCATTTTTCACCTTTCTCAAAGAATGAAGTATCAGACTCTGCTAATCAGAACTGTCTCTGAAGGGTCAGTCCCAGGTCCTCCCTGGTGCCTAACTTGTGTTGGTGAGGAGTGTGTGCTTCATGAGTCAGTGAACAGGGTGCACTTCAGATAGAAACATACTTGACTGCAAGATATGGATCAGGAAGCACGATGATCCTCCACCAGATTGGATCCCTTCAGCCCAGGGAAATACCATCATTTCACTAATAATCCTACTGAAATTTTAGGGGCCTGCTTAAGTAGGTTTGTGAGGATTTTTAGGAATGCCCAGATCAAGTAATTTTGGGAGTTTTTTAATTGTTTGGACTGAGTGTGAAGCTCAGCCTGCAGCCTGTGCAGCAGAACAAGAAAATGAGGCAAAAAGTAGCAGGTGGGTGGTGAGGAGGAATTAAAGCAGTGGTTCAGTGGGCTAAGCAATCTCATTTCTTGGACTTAAATCCATTTTTGCTATGTCAACTTGTCCAAAACAATTGTAGGAAGACTAACAAAGTCTGTGAGAAAGTAAGAGCTCTGCAGGATACAGGCAGGTCTCACAAGGTGATTGATCGTGACATCTGTTAAATCTCTTGGTAAAAACTCCAGGCTCCTCCAATGAGCCTCAGTGGGGAAAAGAGTATGAAGTGAGGCCTATGGTATACAAGGCATCTGCAACAGTCTCACTGTTTGCTACTCCAAAATCAGGAAAAACGTCAGTCCAAAAACTATGAAGACAAATAGAAACTTTCCAGTATATTGATTCAAATTGCTGTTGCTGGAGAATCAATTTTTAAAAAAGGAATGTTTTCACTCATCTTCATACAAGGATTCTTTCATTAAGACATTCAGCTGACTTAAAAACTATGCCTCATCTATTTTTGACAGGAAAAAAGACAAACCAGATCCTCTTAAAAACTGATTTCAGGAATCTATAGATTATGGGATCAGTACTCACAAACTAAGTCATGTGCAAGAGCAAGAGCAAATAACATACATGGAAGCTCTACACATACAGATTTGGAGCTCAACCTGCATAAACATCTCACTCTTCATCATCTGGGGGTTTGTATTCCTGCTGGGAGGACACTGGAGGAGCAGCAGTACTGGGAGCAGGCTCCTGCAACACACACCAGGGCAGCAAAAACACACAGGTTGTGCTTTAGGCACACCAAAAGCATTTTACTCTGAAGATTAATCAGCTCACTCTACACATCCACTGCTAATTTTGGCATCTACTTCTGACCACACATAAATTGTTCTTCAACAGAAAAAGGAGAAGTAAACATTTGCTTTCCAGGACAGCAGTTTGGTCTTCGCTTCTCTTTCTCTGACTTCCAGGCTGAGTAATGTAACATTACCTGTAGGAAGTGCTAGGAGGTCATAACAACAGTGCACACACTCTGCTGAAATCTTCCTTACATAGTAGGCAATTTCTGATATGTTATTACCTGCTGCCACCACTCCGAGCATAATTAAACTCATAGCAAGTTTGGCTTGGCTTCTTGTGGCATTTTTCGTTCTGAGTTGGATGTACTTATGCTGCCTATGGATTTAGATAGTTTCTCTTGCTGCTAAAATCAATACGTTACCATTCCAACAGTATTAGCACCATCGTTCACATTAAAGATGTATTTAAAATCCCTAAAGGCTTCGCTGAGCAAAGCCATGTCCACGGGAAGGATGGGGCCTTTTTCAAGGGGCCATTTTCAAATGTCTGTACAATCTTCACTCTGCAAAGGTGGCAGGGTAAATAAAATGCAACTATTCCACAAAAAAACCAAACCAAAAAAAAAAAAAGCAGCAGGTAGAGCTCAGATTGCACAACCACAGGGTGATCTCCTCACAGGACTTTCTGCAGCATCAAATGTTTATTACCTCACTAAACATCCATTCATTGTATAGTCCTAAGTCTTCCTTACAGTGCACTACCCAGCTTTCACACTAGGCACAGTATTACCCATTTATTGATTAAAAAATTGTGAATATTTCCTTTTTTTCTCAATAACCCTTGAGTTGAGCCAATAACATTACCCATTTCACAGTGCTCCTGTTAAGCAGGGGATGACAAAGAACAAAACTGCTGAGAGTACATTAATTTTCAAGATTCCTGACCAGAGATTCAAGAATCTCGCTTGTCAGTGAATTTTGCACTTTGTAAAGGATTTGCACACCCAAAACAGATATTTCAGGGGCCACAGTGCCTTGTATGAGCACTCAACATCTCTGTTACATGGTTTCAAATCTGGGAGTTCAGAAACAGTTTTGTTTTCAGACAATTGCCTGGGATTTTACAATTGTAGCTGCATAAGAACCATTACATACCATATTAGAAATATTGAAAACAGACCTTCCAGCTCAGCTCTTCCCATTGTGAAAACAGATTAATGATACTGATTTGATAGATTCTTCCTTCAGCCTGGGCAGTTGTGCTATAGCCATGTTATCATACCTCACTTTTCATGGATCTATGTCCATCTCATACCTCACTTTTCATGGATCTATGTCCATCTTTACACTCTACCACCCTGTTTTCCCCATGCAGACAGTAGTAGAGTCCTTGTAGGCAGGACAGAAAGCTGAAGGCTGTTGATGCACGCATTGCTTTGTAACAATAATGCAAACAGCTCTTTGTAGCTTATTTGGGAAAGTAAGATGAAAGTCTGACCTCAGCAAGTTAAATTTACTTTTGTTTCTTCTAAAGTACAAAACCAGATCTCCCAGAAGTGCTTTGGCATGAAGAAGGTTGGAAGGTGTTTTATGAGTTTTGTTCCCCTGAGATGAATCTCATTTCAAACATAAATATAAGTAAAGCCAACAAAACAAATCACTATTATAACATGACAGGAAAACATTGTTCTTCTATGTTATGAAGAATACACAAAGTTGCTGTGGAAAAAAGCTACTGACTTAAGGAATATTAAATAGCTTTCTGGAGGTAAGAGAACACCTAAGAGTGGTTGCAAAAGTCAGCACTAAGATGTCTCTAACTTGGTATCTTGACTCCTTAGGCATTAGCCTAGATCAGAGTGCAAGAACATATTGTACTTCTGCCAATATTATCCCTGTCTCCAGCCCTTTTCAGGGATTTCTCGGGTGGGATGTGGCCTCTTTGGTATTAGCAGTCCTTAGCAGATTTCCATGAACTTGTTCGGTCACCTCCTGAGCCACAAGAACTTTTAGCAGTCACAACATCCTTTAGGCAAAGTGTCTAATGATTCAATCATTCCATGAAAATCCTGCTTTATTATTTATTGGTTTTAGCCTGGCTCCTGCTAGCTTCATTTGGTGTCCCATAGTTTTTTAAGAAGATATAGTGAACTTAATCCCTGCTCATCATTTCCACACCATTCATAGCTATGACCTTCATCTATCAAGTTCTCCTCTGCTCCTCCTTCCTCCCTCATTGCTGTCTCCAATTTCTCCTTCCCACTCAAGGGCAGGTACAACATTGTGACTCTCCATCACAGCAAGGTTTGGCCAGGCAGGTTCTGCTCTTGGCAGGGGGGGGTGTCACTTTTTCATTAAGACCAGTCCCTTAAAGGATAAGAGTTTATGAGCCCTGCCTCATCCTAATTGCATTATTCCATTAGCTCAAAGAAGAGAGCTTTATCTCACCACAATCGAGGCAGAAGCAGCCTGAGCTTTGTGAAGGATTACTGCCCTTAGCCCTTGAGAAACAGGTTACATCTGTCAGCTCAGCATCCTCTTCCTACATGTACAACCCCCACAACCAAAGCCAGTCAAATTAAGCCCCTTCCTCTTACAGCATCATGAGTAATTGATTTCCCACAGCTGCTGCTGGGTCTGGTTGAAACCCTGACTGTTCCCTAATGTTCAGAGAAATTACTATATCTTTTCCCAACAAGTTTTGGGCCCAGCCTTGTTTTCCCCCTTACAGCATTCCTCATGGAAAAGCTCCTAGCACAGCACTCATCTACATAAAGGTAGGTATCTATATGTAACCAAATCACTGAACACAGTGGTAGAGATCCAGTCAGTAGCATAACTGGAGCATTTCTTCTCTGAAAGGAGCCAGAATAGCTCAGAGGAAACCACAAAGTACCTACTTTTTCCTATTGACTATACAAGAACAGAAGATGAGTAGCTCAGGTGCAAATATTTACACTCTAGACTTCTAAAGTTAGACATCTCATGACATCAAAAAAGGATTATATATGCTGTTAGAAGAATGGAATTTTTTTTTCCAGATAAAAGGATATATTAATTCAACCAACACAAACCTAACAATTCCTACACATTGAATTTCAAAGTTTGTTATTAAATGCAAAACTGCTTTACGATTATAAACTGTCTACTCAATAAAACAAAACATAAATCATTAAATGAGAGGCCTTTGTTTTCAGAGGAGATTTAGAAAATAATTGAGTGCTCTAAAAAACCTGGAACTATTCTGCAGCCTATTTAGAAAGACACAAACAAGGGTAATTTAATTTGAGACAACTAATCTAAATTCTTTCTGATCTTCCATTTAATATCTGCAAAGGACAATGAATTAAGCTTCTCAGAGGCCTGTGAATGTTCTCCCCCAACATCTCAGTCAAAATATACTAGAAATGGTAGAGGTCTTCTAGTTCACTGAACTCTGCCCTTGTCAAAAACCTCTCTCAAATTGCTTTAGTTTTAAATATCAAAAATGTTGGGATGCTGTTGTGTAGTTAGAAATCACGGTAAGGAAGGTTTTCCTCATTTTCAGTTTAAAATTTATGTTCACTCAACCATCCCTTGATGAAGCTTTTTAATGCCTCAGATTTTCTCCCTGCTTTTTTACATTCATCCTTCAAACATTTTTTAAATCAAAGCATAACCCTTGAAATCCTGAGACACTCAGAGACTGATTACAGTTCTGCAGCTCTTCTATCAAGTTGTTCTGCACTCAGGTGCCAACCTGTCATGCTTTTGCAGCCAACAGGAACAGCAGCAGAGTCCACTGAGGGAGGAATCCTTCCTGGCAAGGCTGCACCAAAGGGAGACATCTACCAACAGCTAAGCCAGGGAGAGAGCTCCAGCTCACATTAATGGTCCATTACCAGTGACTCCAGAAACAGGATGGGTTCAGGCACCAACACAGAGTTTTCATCCACAGCAAGAACACTTTCTGGTGTTCTTTTGCATGCTGGCAGTTGGTATGAGAGGCCAAGCCTGGCTCATTATCACCTTCTCCAGCTGCTGGGACAGCCACCATGGCTGTCTTCCACTAATGGAAACACCCTGAGGAGTAAAGACACTCAGCAGTTGCCACTATGCTCCAAGCTGCCAGTAGGCATGTGGCAGAGCAAGGTCATTCATTTTTGCAGTACCTGGTAGATGTTTCCTATCGAGTCTTTACCATTTGCGTAAGTTTTGGATTGAAGCCTTTAGGCCAAATTCTCTCCCCTACTTGTGTGTTTCCTTTTGGGAAGGAGAATGCATATGAACCTGGTCTGGCAGATCTACTGGTATTCATTCTGCCATTCAGCTTCATTGTATTTTCTCTTTAGCTCCTCTCACACAGAATTTCATATTCTCATGCAATTTTTTGTGTGTTTAATTCATTATATTTCACCTTCTGAGTATAATCACTGGCCTCAGCCCTGTAAACTAGATGCAATTTACCCACAATTAAAGTAATTCCTCACCTGTAAGGTTCCATACAGCACAGTGAACATTAATTAGAACAGCCTGAAATGTAAACTACACTGGCCTATCCCAGCGCATATTCTCAGACAGTTTCATACAACTTCAGCAATCTAGTCTCCCACTGGAGAACCTATTGTTACTAATATTACAATTTTTGCTGAAAAAGGATGCAGGTGCCATCGAATAGCTGCCAAAGAGAGAAGCCAGAAGATAAGATTGCACTCCTAAAGATGTTTTAATCTATTTCTAATAGTTTGCAGTAATGTTAGCACAGACTAGACTCTAGTGAAGGTGCACTCACTGTTGTCTCTTGATAGTGCCAAAAGCATGTGTGCACAGGAGGCCAGTGCAAGCCAACAAGATGCCTGAGAGAGAATTTAAATCCAGAGCAGAGACATGAGTGCAACAGTAGATAAAAAGGTGTATTTGGATGGAAAGGCTGAGTAGTTCATCATATGAGGGTTGGGAAGAAGAGATAAGCATGAAGCTTCCTAGTAACCTGAAGGGAGAAAAGAGAGAAAGTGTGACTAGAGGGGGCAGTTGTGCCAAGAGCTGCCAGGTAGCTGGGATTGGCAGTGGAAGGAGAAAGGGTTCAATGCACTCCTGATCAGCTCATGCACAGAGATCTACAAGGAGTCCTGGAATATTTTGTTATAGCTTCCAACTAATATCAAACAAAGCACCTAACTAGAACAGACTGTTCTCCTTCCAGGCCACAGCTCCCTGTGCCACCCCAGTGTAAGACTACGCTGGTTTGATGTGTGTGTGTATTTTTGTTTTAATAACCATGTAAGAGGATTTCAGATATTTTTCCCCTGGTGCTTTCACTCCATTTGGCATTGTGAAAATCTCCTTCACTTTGTAGTTTAGCTCTGCCTAGGGTTTGTATTTTGCACACTCTGATTGAATGAGGGCACTAATCCAACAGTGGGGTTGCCCACAAAAATTTGTTCAAGACCTTTGCTGCATGTTATCAAGAAAAAAAAATAAATCCCTGCTTTTCACAGAGATGCAGACTGACTTTATTAGGTCAAGGTTTACTCAAAATTAAAACATTGTGCCAAATTATCACGCTAAACCAAATAGTGACCAAAACTGCAATCCTGAAATTTCACACACAGTCAACTTAGTTTTTTTGATTTCCTGATGTTTCAGATAGGGGATGTCTCACCCTTGTGCATGCCCAGAACTGCCTCAGCCTCAGCAGGGCTGAACAACTCAGCACTGCAGCCCGAGCAGGCTCCAGATCCCTCAGAGTCCCCTAAGGGGTTCTGTCTGAACCGTGTTTTCAGAACACATAAGATTAGGCATCCCATGAATTGCACGGATGGCAGACACTTCCTTTTAAAACAGAGCCAAAGGAAGCCAGCAACCTTCTCACCTATCCCTTTTACTGGAGTTTACAGTGCACACCCAGGAAGGAGAAGACCCAGGCTCAGTTCCCTACACTGAGTCTGAGGCAATCCAAAGCAGTCTCTTAGGGACATCTTGCTAAAGGATCACTTGGGAGTGAGCCCTCCCCAGTCCTGGTACTGAAGCTGCTGAGCACATGGGAATTCAGGACCCCACCAGGCCAGACTAGTAAGCACACTCTCATTCCTTGGCTACCTGTGGCAAGTCTTGATCTCATCTGATCCCACATGAGTCCCCACATTTCTCTAGATCCACAGCACTTCCCACCACACTGATGAATCTACGAAAAAAGTATTCTGTAACATAAATGGTTATAATATCCGAATTTTCTTACCATGGGGTTGCCCTATGTATTCCAAACAGATTACTATATCCAGGCATCTAAAAATTCTTTCTTACTATTTATTTCTGCCACAAAAAATAGGAAAAAAAACCCCAAACATGTATAGACTGCGGAAAAAACAGCAAACGGCTTTCAGAAAGTAACCTCAAAACAATGCAGCACTAGTCCCCAAATAATAGGATTTATTTTATCCATTTTCTACTGTCACATCTCCCCTGCCCCTGATTAGCCACAGCCTGTTTCAAATGGTAAGACAAGTACAGATTCCCTGGCTCCGTTCCCAATCCATTCCTCTGCTTCAGGGCTTCGTTCATTCTCTCCTGCTCACTGGGAAATCACATATGAGCTCTGCTAACCCATTTCAAAAAGTTTGGAAAGGAAGTTTGGTATCTGCACCTGTAACTCCAAGTGCTTTCACTTTTTCTAGCTTCTCCCCAAACCCAAGTGTAGACTCCACATTTCACTCACGTGCAACATCCTCAACTGACGAGCCCTTTACTTTCAACAAGGCTTTAAAAATTCACTCCATCAGATAGCCCACACAGAACACAAAGAAAGAAGGTTTGGGATTGCGGAAACAGTTGACAGGAATACAAGGAAAGAGGATATTAAAAGGTGGGGAATCAAACATGAAGTTTCTAATCCGTTACCTGTACTTGTGTTTACAAATTGCCCAGCTGATAAATTGTAGGTTAGGGTTTTTTCCTGATAAACCACACACCAAAGCACGGAACCTATTCCTGCACCTCTAGCTCTGAATCTGTCTATTCCTCCATTTCATACACTCTTAAACCCCTAAATTGCATCTTTTTCCACCTTTCTAAACCCCTTCTACTGTAACAGTGATTTGACTGCGAACAGCTTCACACTCATCCTGTTTCTCAGCCCTTCTTCTCTTTCCCTTTCTCTTGGCAAGAGGACGATCAATACCTTTCAAAAGCTGCAGTGCTCCCCAAGCATCCACTTCCCACAAGAATGATGGTCAGCTCCACCCACAAGGATTCCGGCAGAAAAGCAAGGTACATTTTTCTGCAACGTATGTATATCCTTGCTGCAGAAAGGCATTTGATTGCGATACAAAGCATCTTCGCCTTTTGACCCTCCCACCCGAATTTGCTAAAAGGTTGCAGCTGTCTCAGCAGAAATGCATTCCAGAGGGGTCCTAGTGTTCCTAAAATCATAGAATATCCTGAGTTAGAAAAGACCCACATGGATCATCAAAGTCCAACTCCTGGCCCTACACAGGACATCCCCAAGAGCACCAATCCCGTTCCCAAAATCTTAGGAGCATGGCAGCAGTGGAACACTCTTTTCTCAGCTCTCAACTGCGTGTGCACAAGTTTCACTCTGTTTCTCTATGTCTTGAGCCCTCTAACTCTCCTGCTCTTCTTGCTGGACCGCAGGTAGCTCACCTTGCTGCAGCATTTGATAAATTCTGCCTCCATAGTGGAGAGTGGTGCATTCCTAAAACACAGGAAGAGACGGCTGCTGCTGTGGGAAGTTGGCTTTGGGACCCGCTGAACAGAGAGGCTCCCTCTGCCCAGCTCAGCTGTCGCAGCTACCTCTGCTGGCAGGAAGCTGCAGCGGGGCCTCTGCTCCAGGAACAGCATCAGGCATCCCAAATGCCTCATCCTGCACTTCCATTTCTGCATATTTGTCTTCCCAATATTTGACCTTTTTTGTGGAATGTATGGTCACGCTGCTCCCCTCCGCCCTCCCGCCTCCCAGTCAGTAAGGCTGGAAAGTCTCTAGTGACAACAGAGATTCTGCTGTGACACTTTAAGGAGAACACCCATGTTTCCACACAGCCACAATTAATTCTGCTGCTGTGGAGGTAGCAGGGGAATGATACTGCACTAGTGCCTCCAGGGAATATAAGAACAGCCCACTGATGGTAACTGCCCCAGACAGGTTTGATAGCTTTCTGACGCCTTCCCCAAATCTTCCCAATCAGCCAATGATTCTGTTGAATGAAGAAATTAACGATCCCATTGTGTGGAACAAAAACAGTGGAAGGATCTCTCCCTTCCATGCTCGCAACTTCTCCTACAAATAGTGATTTCAAAGCAATTGTTACTGAACATAACTGCTCTAAAAGTGCTGAAAGTCTTTGTAGCTTCTAGCAGAGTCTGAATACAAAGATACCCTGTTACAGTTGCTTCCTTCGTCACTGCAGGTGATGGCTTGAGAAGCAGTTTGCATTTATAGTGTCCATACTCCAACTAGTATGCAGCTAAGTGAAGGTTTTCACAAGCATTTCATACACACAAAAGTGAACAATATAACCCTCAAAGGATTTCTCAGGACAAAAAAAAAAAAAAGAAAGAAGTAATTTCAAAGTATTACTCTCAAGCACATGAAACACTAATTGACAGTTTGCAGTGCTCTGTAGGAGTGGTATCAAAACTCCAGTCTACAGGATTTAATGTGATTTTTACTTTTATGATTGGTGTTAAAACCAGCCACAACCAATGTCACAAACTCCTGAAGAAAACCTGGTTTAACTATCCCAGATCTCACATGAGTATGACAATAAAATCACATTCTAAGCCAGGGTAGACCAAGATACTTCCTAAAGAAACAGAGGAGTAGAAACTTGTGATACACCTTTTAAAACACAGATTTAAAAACCCATAAAGTTTTAAGGTACTATGTTCAATTGCCCTAACATATGTAGGCACTGAAGTCCAGAAGGGTGTGGCAAAAAAAGAAGAGCCTGTAACAGTGAGAAGATGTACGCAGCAAGAACAGCCCCTGCAAAGAAAAACAGCTTTCCTCTATCTGGAGCTCAGCCAGCCAACCACTGTTAGAGATAGGCAACAGCACAATGGCCATTTTAGACAGTATGGAAGGAAATTCTGAAGGGTGCAAAGCTCAGAGCTCACACCAGCAGGAAGTGTGAATTAAACATTCCACAAAAAAGCCTCTCCAAAATAAATTTCTTAAAGATCTACTTTTCCAAAGTCTGTATTTTACTTTACAAGAGGATTTACCAACCAATATAAAAAACCTAAAAAGCAAATCTGAGCACAAAGCAGCTATTTTACCTGTCGTATCTTTATCTATGTCATTGCATATGACCCACATAACCTTGTTTCCTGAGCCACCTCAGATAATATACCCTTAAGAACTTCATCCCATGCTTCTTGATGTTTTTTATGCATACAGTTTCCAATCTTTGTCCCTATATTAAAATTCAGTCCATGCAGATCACACCTTCTTCTGCCACCTGCAAATCCTCATGGCTGTGTCATGCCAGTGCTTGCAATGCATCTGCCACCTGCCCCACTCCCAACGCTTCCTCCCCAGCAAGGAGGGCGACGGCACCACCTCTCCCTATGAACTTGGTTGGCAAAGCTGAGCTTGTCCAGACACGCTGCCCTTACATGCAGAGGAGCTGCACCAGGAAGGGAAGGAGAAGATATTCCAGCTCTGCCTGTCAAGTCTGCATTTCAAAGGTTGTGCCTGGGTGTGGGAAAGAATAAAGAGGGTCTGTCAGACCACATGCAAAACCCCACACTCTTCTGCCCCAACTGCAAGGCTGTCTCGCTCAGGACCCAAACATGTACCCACTTGCCCCTTCCCACTGAGTTAATACCACTTGTGCTCAGTGACATAAGCTTCATTTCTCTCCCCTCTTATCTGCCAAACTACATATGTGTCCCTTAAAATACAAATGTTTAAAAATTACATGCCCAGTACTCTGAAGGAGGGAGGGCATCCCAAACAGGCAAGGCTATTGCCTTGAGGAAAGACAGCTGAGGAGCAGCTAGTGTAATTTCTAAAGAACTTGACTCAAAAATCATAAAATGGCTTGGGTTGGAAGGGACCTTAAAAGATCATCTAATTCCAATCCCACTGTCATGCATTGGGACATCTTCCACTAGATCAGGTTTACCAGAGCCCCATCCAGGCTAGCCTTGAACACTTCCAGGTTGGATGCTGGGAATTAATTTGGGAGGTCCTCTTCATGGATAGAGGTTTCTTAAGGCTAGAGTCTACTTTCATACAGATGGAAGGTTTCCTTTGCCCAAAGGAAGATTACAGTTGTTCCCAAGAGGAATGCTACATTTTCCCAAATCTCTTTCACCAGCTGCAACGGGCACATCTCTGATTCACACCCATGACTCAGACTTTAAGCAGTGAATGCTTTGTGGGTGTACATCTATTCCCTTCAATTTGTGGCTATAGTAAAGCTTAGATACACTATTACCAGTACACTAAGACATGTGGCAGCAGACACCCACTTAGGGGAAGGGAGGGGAATTTCACCTGGAGTTGCTGAGACAAGGCTGCAGATGAGGTTCACGTGACTCCTTTTCATGGCATCAGATGGCAGTCAGGCAGAACATATGTGCAAACCCATAGAAGTAGTTCTGAAAGGCCAATTTCCAAGTGTTTTTAAGTCACTAGATGGTGGGATGACCCCTAAACTTAAATGCTCACACTCATTCTTTACCAGTATCTAGATTACTAGCTGTCACTCAAGTCTATTATGGACATCAACATGCAGAGAGGACGAAGTTTGCATACAGAATTCTGGCCACTGTCACCTCCCTTCAGCACCAAAAAGCAGATGGTTCACCTCCCGTGTACCAACCCAGTGATGGAAAGCCACAGCTGCAGCCACAGCTCCCACAAGAATATATTAACGACTAAATTCCAGATCCCTTGTGTCAATTGTTGCTTTCTACTTTCTCAAATATTGCAATGAAAAATACACAAAAAGCCTTGGGAAGCAGGTAAGAGCTCGTATTTTTTGATTTTAATCACCTTTAAGGAAATTTAAGTTAGTACACAGCCAATAGAGGTAACAGGCCTTGCTTGCCTTATTTGGTAAGACTTGGACACTCTTCTGGTCAAGGAAAGAATGAAGACAGACTCAAAAAGGCCAGGTCTCTTGTTATTGAATGCCCATTGGTATCACTGCTTATGGCCTCTCTCTAAAACAGAACAAACCCTGAAGAAAACAAGTGATGTGCTACATTCTGTGCACTAGATCAACTTCTGAAGCCTAAGTGTCAGCAGATCATTCATACCCTTCCACTGTCAGTTTCCTCTTGATTAGTTCTTGGCACCACCTCACTCCGTGTATCTCATCACTCTGAAGGAGCCAAATACCTGGCATTGCTTAAAACAAATCCCATAAAACATTCTGAACTGGCTTCAAACACAAAGATGACTACATAGTATCATGAGTTTCAGACATACTTTTTTATTCTCTCATACTCATGTTTTGATGACCATGAATTCTATTAAGTTGGTGGCTGGAAAGAAGAAAGGAAAACGGACCCATACGTAGAGTTTTTAAGAAAGCAGACCAAGTACATCTTATGAAACTCAATTGAAACCATTCAATATAATGTGAAAAACTACCAGAGAAGTAGTACACTTTTATCATATACCTAGTAAGTTATAGACTGTATAACCAACACTAAAAGACAGGCAACAGTGACCTGACAAGTTTCAAGACTGCCCTCAAACCACTCCTCTTTACTAACTGTTGACACCTACATGGCTACTGTTCTCAGCTGCTGGAAAAAGACAGTTTGACACATCAGAACCACCAGCTTCTATCAAAAGGTGATAATTACAGTGTTTGCCATTAAAAGACTATGTTAAGCACAAGGCCTCTTTCAGAGAGCATAGCTAACAATCTCCTTAAGTATCCATCACTCCTGTAAACACTAATATATCACGTGTTTGGTTGGATAAGAGTAAGTCTGAAAGAATTGATTGTCCATCCTACATTACTTTCTGTAGTCCTAAAATATATGACTTTCTGTTCCTGGTATGCAACACTAATCAAAGATTAGGAGAGGAAAATTTACAGAACAGCAGTGTGTGATTTTATTTGTGTCAGTGGCTAAGAGTGGAAGGACACACAAACCTGCGATAGCCCTCCTCAGTATAAAATACCAGAGGTTTCCAGCTAGTCCAGAAGTTCTAGAAAGGATTCCCATACACGAAGTTCACTAGTGGTTCAAGTGTAAACTTTGTAATTGTAATAGACTAGTAATGCATGCTCACATTGCTTTCCTCAGCTGAGGAGGAACAATTTCCTACGGTGTTAATGGAAGAGGTTTGTTACCTCTGCTAAAGGAACCAAACAAGTTAGCATTTCAGTTTTGCTTAAATCACCACTCATAGCTTTCAGTCACAGGGGTCCCAAAGAGAGTGTGAAAATGAATGGATGAAATAATTCTCTAAACTTTGGCTTGCTTTAGATTACTTCTGAGGCTTAGTCCTTCACTTCTCAGATGCATATGCAAGCCTGGGCTTACTGAGTTTTCAAGTCTAGTGCTGTGCTCCTGGGACAGCTGATGGCATTAGCACTAACACATGACTATCAGAATCTGACATGACATGACTATGTCAGATGCACAGCTCCTTTGAGTACTCTAAAATGCTTTTTCCTGAAATACGTGACAAGTAATCATCAATACTGAACTAAATAGCAATCTTGTTTGTTAACATATGCATGTTTAAGCTATTCAAAGATAAAGAGAAATACAACTCAAATACTTCAAAAAGAAAGGCCAACTGGCCACCCTCCTTAACTGCCTCTTTACTTTTGCTGCCTGTTACTTTCTTCCCTTATGCAATTGTGAATTACACAGAATGGCGACAATAAGAAATGCACATCCAAGCTACATGCATATGGTTACACTTACTATCATATTTATTCACTCTCTTTCTTTAAAACCACATACACACACATTTATCAAAGTCTTGCATTGTTTTAAAATTATTATACCCGAACCTGTTTGGATTCTTCTTCTTCTTTTGCCTGACAACTTTGAAAAAAGCTGTTTCCTTATCAGTTCAGAAGTGCAGTACAACTTACTATAAGAAACAAATGATAATTTTGGATTTGTAATGAGAGAAAATACTCATTGAAAGAGCAACAGATTCTGGAGAGTGTTTTCATATATTATGATATTTTTGATAACTAATTCTAAATACTTACCATATTTGTGAGGCATGGACAGTCCTAACATACTTGTTCCAGGGTATAAAGAATTTATGCTCAAGAATCAATACTATGTTGCAATACTTGGTTTTAAAATTAACTTTTTAAAGGATAAGAATGGCTTTCTAAGCATAGCTGAAAGATATCTCTGTATAAAATGTACTTATTTCTCTGTTGACCAATTTCTGTACTCTGCTTCTTATTTGGAAAAGTGATGTACTCATTGAGAGGTTTCTTTGAAAGTAATGATACTCTGATTTGCAAATGGTTTCTTGTGTCATGGGATTTAAGTACCTTTCATAGCTCCAGCAGCCCTGTGTGTATGAACACACTGAAACGCAGGTACACACTTTCCTAGAACAAGACAATCAATCTCAAGACAAATTAAAATATCACAGAAATACCTTCTCAGTTAGTGTAAGAATGATCAATAGCACTCAGTACTAGGCTAAAATGCATTTTGATATTAGACAGTGTATGAGATGTATGGAATCATTATGTTTCCAGACCCAGCTGCATGGCTTCCTATAAACTAGCAGGTGATACATGCCAATAGGCTTCTGACAAACAAACGAAAAAGCTGTGCAATTACACCAGTTTCTCCCAGTGTAAAATTAAAACTATATGGCATTTTTTGATATCTTCTCCTTTTACAATTTGTCTCTTCTGTTAATACCCATTAGCACATTGTATTTTGAACTGACACTCGCCAGAGGTATTGGTTTCCAGGCTGAAGCCCTACACTATAAGCTACAGCCCTGTGTGCCAGCAGTGATTTCAGTGATGTAACACAGCTACAGAGGTCTGAATCTTTGCACTACCATTTTACTTAGGAGAAGGTGTGAGTTATAAAGTAGAATTCAAAATGTTTCTCAGCTATAGCCACATTTCCCAAGAGGCACTGAAAAGACCAAGTTTGTGTGTAATTATAAAAGACATTGTCTGGGGATGCCAACTGCACTGAAATACATGAAGGTTTTTAAGTTGCTCAACATGTCTCAACTCAGCAGCATGCTTATCTAAACCCCAAAACACTACTTTTGATGGTTTAGCTATGCAGAAATTCAGAGATAAGGTAATGCTAAAACCTTGCACGTTTGGGCTAGAGCAGGGAAGGTCTTGTGTTGTCTGTGAAATGATTCTGAAAATAAAGCCTTCTTCAAACTCAGCCTTAAATTTTTGCTATTGCAATCTATATTTAAATAAAGCTTTTATTAACCCTTTTATGAAGAAACAAGCTCAAAATCTGTTGATTCATACAGAAGTTACAAGAGAAAACACATTTGTTTCCAGAAGCTTTGGTGCCACTGTTAGTTTGTTTTCTGGGGAAAGGACCTGATGATTCAATGTTCAGGCAGTATGTTTTCTGTTCTTTTCTATTGTGCCATAAAATTTTGCTCCTATTTTTGTCATAAGAAGTAATGAATTATTTTTTCATAAAACACAGAAATGCTTCACATTGAAATAAATTAACAGCCACTCCAGTCAAAATTCATGCTGATGTGTCTTCTGTTTAATACACTTGATGACACTGTAAGCACCTTTGCTGTCTCCTGACAGAGACAACTCCTAACACTTGAGATAACGACCTACTGCCACCATATTACAATCAGTTAAAAAAATCTCACTGCTTTAAGACATAAATCCATGTAAAAAATTTGTATCTTAGTGTAGTGGGATAAAATACCATAAATATGGAAGAAATGTTTACTGCCCTCATTGTTTATTGCCCTTCATTCATCCTCAGCAAAATCCACATTAGAGAAACACTTCTTGATGCATTTCCTAGTCACATATAAAAAGTTTCCTATACCCTCCAGATAACATATGAATGCAATGCCACTTAAGAACTAGAAGACAGCAACAGGCTGGGAGTTGGAGAAGAACCTTTCATACAGTGAAGAACTACAAAAAGAAAAAAAAAAAAAGGAAAAGCTCCCTTCAAAGGATTTTTTCTTTTAAAATTAATTCTTATCTGTGGACTTTCAGTAAGTGTTATCACACAATCTAAAAAAATATTGCAAATAGCATATATCTACATATATATATTTATATGCACACAACTAAAACTTGGCAAAAATAGAACATTTAAGGTTAACTCAATATTTGTCAGGTCAATCATAATTGCAGTCATGGTCATGAGAAAACTCTTTTGTGCAGCAGGGATTCAGTGTGTTCAAACTCAATGCTCTTAAACTCCAGTTACTTCCAGTGATAGAGTTAGTACCTTTTAAAATTACACTTGGCTTATGTGAGGGTGAATAGTCACCATGCCACCAACCCTGATGAACAACCCAGGACATGAAATAGCCCGTGGATTTCTTGTCCCGCCCAAATTGCTGGAAATCTAATTAGGGCAGAGGAAAACAAAACATGATAAAAACAATCATATGAGTCAGGAGGGAAAACAAAAAACAAGCATTATGGGCTTATGTAGAAACAAACATAGGTACCAATCCATGTAGTGTTTCTACCCAATACATTAATGAAAAAACATGTTTCAATTACCAGTCTGGTATATGCTTTCCCATTAAGAAGGTGGTTTCACAAGCCACTGAACTATATACCTTTGATGTTCATGTAACTATTTGTAACTGTTTGTGAACTTCACTACTTAAATCCCCTCAAATGTCAGTTTATTTTCTCTTGTAACGTATTCCTACAGTGCAAGATTAACAGACACAGAGCAGGCCTTCAGGCACTAAGAATGTAAATTAGCCTAATCTCAAGAAAACAAGATGTGCACTTAACCATAAATGTTTTTTTATAATCACATCAAACATGACATACCTGGTATTCAGTTTTATATAAATTAGTTCTTACGTCAGATTTACTTCTGAGGTTATCCAAAACCCAAACACAAAACATTATTTTTACTCTTCAGGCCTGAATAATATTTACAGACATTAATGTTCTATCCAGCTCTACAATCATTCGAGACACGTTATATAACTTTATTTTTTTATTTGACAAGCAGCAGTATCATGTTCGTCATTTTTTTACATTTTAATGTAGATACAATTATTAGGTTATCTGTCATATTACAATATTTAGGTTTTTTGTGTGATTTTTTTTTTTTACTTTGTCTTAAGATACATTAAAAAACATCAACTGCAAACGTGAAAGGGGAAGGAAAAATAAAAGCATGGTACCCAACCAATTCTCCACATTTCAGCAATACTTCACTCATTCTTTTAGTAAAGTTTTAAGAAATGTCATAATGACATGAGCTTGAAATATCTATAGGCATTTTCATTGACGCTCATGACATGGCACTGGTGATGTTGTAAACAGCAGAAAAACAGGGGCTGCCAAGTGACCAATTATGGAGGCACAGGCCTGCCTCTTCCCACAGGAACACACCAAACAGTGACAGCAATGATCTCCTTACAATCATACCTGCAGGATAGCAACATCATGCTACATAACTGTACTCGTCTGCAGAGGCCTGGCTTCGCTCTATGTACTGTTTGTCTATCAGGACTTCAATACACTTCTTAATCATGCTGATACTTGGATTAAACCTAGCTCTTGATTGGCTAATTACCTGCAAAAGAAAGACATGGGGTTTGTGTTATTTTTATTTTTCACAGACAAAAATGCCATCTAAATATTTGCTAAGGAGTTCTAAGACAAATTCAGTATATCTTTCTCTTAAAGACAGGATTAAATAACCCCAGAAGAGTTAATTTATAACAATGCATAAAGATGCTTTCTTGATTAGTGTCAGGACACTGAAACTGAGTGCTGAATTCACTGGTTAGTTTGGCTGCATGTCACTCAGATCTCTTCATTCCTCTTGCTTGCTTCATTTGTTCCAGTACAAATGAAGACAAATACTCGTGTTAAAAATTAATCAAATATTAACATATTTCTTTCACTACTATGACAATGGAGTTCCCCTATCACTGCTCTTTCCTGTACAATTTGAGACAATCAGGATGAACCTCTCTTCAGTCACTGAAGACAGACCTACAGTTTGGAAAGTTCCATCTGCCTATGCTGGAACTTGGTAATATGTGCAGTAGAAAGTTATTTAAAAATAAATCTATATTTGCACTGTGGAAGAAACTACCACTGCAGACAAAGCTTTAGATGTCCCTTACTACATCCCATTTTTGCCCATTCTCTTGTAGAGGAGAGGAGGAAATTGTGTATAGCAATGGAATATTCAAATATGTAACTTGGAAAGTTTTTCAAACAAATTATCTTACTATTCAAATGTCACAATAAATGATGCCTTTAGTTTTTAATTTCTTCTGTAAAGAAAGTAAGTTTTATTTCAGTTGGATATCCTATTTTCTTTACAACTTTTCATGGCTGGCTTTGTCCCAGCTCTGGAGTTTGCTGGGGCCCTCTGTGAGCCAACAGAACTCACCAGGTGGAACTCACCCAGAAAAGCAAACAAAAAGCTCAAAAGAGTGAGTTTTGTTGGGCTCTCAGCCAAGGGTCTGGTACATTCCACAGCAGTACAAATGAGGAGAAACTGGGTGCTAACAAGCTAATAGATCTGCTCAGATTTCACCTAACTTCAGCCCTACACTCAAACTCACTGTCATCATGTATTTACTTAGGGCAGAGGGAACAAAAACCAGAATTTTGTATTGGTAAGAGGGGTTTTGTTTTGTTTTTGTTTTGTCAAAGATAATACAAATAAGAAGGATAGATAGAAATACCTGATGGTCAGAATAAAAACTTTTCTGGGGATGACTGCACTGACCTTTCCTATCTGCTACTCCCATGGACTTACTCATCCTATAGGAAAGCTACAACATCCTGCAGGGAACTGCAGCATTGAGATAGAATTGAAATTATCAGGGTGTATCTAACACAATTAACAATTCAGCAAAGACCACATGCTGACATATACAGGTCTACCAAGGGCCTGGAGTATCTTCTTGGACGCCTCACCCAAAAACAAAATAAGTGTGAGGCCGTAGTCTAACTGTTAGAATCAGAACTAACTGCATTAAAGCTAAGAGTCTCTCAATCATATCCTTAATGATATCCCTAATCCTGCCTGTACAGCTAAGAAAAAAATAATAATGAAGTGAGAAAATATTAACTACTCATAATAAACAGAATTCAAAAAAGACTCATTGTTGCTCAAGAAGTCAGACAGCAAAGTTTAAGTGAATATATTATACACAAGAATATAAACAGCATGATAAAAGTAACAATATCACCAGAATTAGTAACAATATCAAAACATTGCTCTCTACTTAATTTTTAACTGAATAACCATCAAAAGTCTACCTTTCTTGCAAAGCTGACGGAAAAGCTCCTGATGGTATTAGACTACATTCTGCAAGAGCAAAACCCAGCTGAGGCAGATAAGATAGTGGCCCTTCCATTAAACAAAGGAAGAAGCAACCAGAAAGAATTTGTTTCCAAAACACAAAAATTTGGAATCTATTTCACCCTTATAAACTCAACGTCAAGAAAAATACATTCTGAAAACTTCTAATAATTTGAAAGTAGGGAGAAAGAAGTATTTTCAAAGACTAAACAGGGCTTGCCTACCATTTTCTAGTTTTAATTGCAAATTCTTACAGGATTTCATCACAATTGCACCTATGATTTAAATAGCAGGAAACCAAATAAAGATTTTTCAGAAGAATCAGGACCTATCCTGCCTCATCTTTTAGATATTCAAAATCAAGTTTCTTAAATTAAGCTTGCTTTCAGAGTATTTGTGTACAAACACTATTTAATATCCAAAACCTTTAAGATGTCTCACGTTGCAAATTATGGGCTTACAAACTTGCAACAGCTGCCTTTTTTTAAAAAAAATAAAAATTAAGTGGTGTGTGGTAAACTGTTTCTTCCATCACCACAAATTACTCAATGCTCTTCCATCTCCATGCTCAAAGTAGTTGAATAAGCAGGAATCTTTATTCCCACTCCCACCATTCTGCTCTGAGTCCATCCAGCAAGGCTCAGAGATACAAGAGTGAATTAGACTGAAGAAAGAAAACCTTGCAAGGCTGAGAAAACTAAAACTGGGAACTAGTTAGTAGAAGAAAAGCTTAAGCTGCAATAAGAAAGACAATTAGGCAGGCAAATAGGAGACAGGAAGCTGGGAGAAAAACTAAAGAAATAGCACTTCCCTCCCAGCCAACTGTGACAGTTCACACATCATTAATCTAAAATCTAAAAAATCTAGTACCAAAAAGGGAGATGAAAAAGTGCATGTCTCCATACTCAGACAACTTTTAAAATTTAAGCCATGAACTACAATGAAATGATTAGAGCTCAAGATTGGCTAGGTGCTTCTGTGGAAATTCCATACCTAGGATATCCATACTCGGGTTTTTCAACTGAACCTATAGCTCTGGCAATGATTCTTACATGACACAAAATCTGTTGGCATGGAGCCAGCCAACAGGAAAGAACAAGCATTGAATGCTTTAGTGCTAAGACACATTTACAAGATTGAGGGATCCCAGTTAATACTCCAGCACAGCAGTTCAAAGTAGATCCCAAGGAAACTGGGGTATTAATTTCAACATAATAGAGTTCTGTGGTTAGATCTTTTACCCAACTATCCTGAAGATTTTCACCAAATCATGCTTAAGAGAAGGACTTTCTCTTACCTCCTGAATAAGGGCATTATGTCGCAACACTTTACGTGCTTTCATGATACGAACTATAGCAGCTTGAAGATACATTTTTCTGTCTTCATCTACAGCACTTCTGGTCTGCTCCATCTCCTGTGATACAGGAAAAACAGTAATGTTTAAAATATAGTAAGACAAATAAACACTTTATAAAAGGATCTAGAACCTATACCTGTCACTTTACTAAAAGTGGTCAACTAATAAAAAAATGCAGGTGAAGTTCAATTCCAGGCAAAGAACTTCCATAAATCAGGAATATCAGGTTTTCTGAAAGTCAGAGGGAATGTAGGAGAGAGGCATCCAAATCACCATTTTTGCTGGGGACAAAGGCAGGCAGAATTTACTACAATGTATCGAGTTTGGCAGCACATACAAATCTTGTACAAAATCCCATGTTTCAAGAGATACAGAGGGAACACAGATTATCAACACAGGAGTTAATTTTAGTTGCCAAAGGACACAAAACCACAGATTGGTTCTGCTGTTCCTGGAATAAGTTGCATGTAAAACAACCACCAACAAAGAAGTCTCATGAGATAAGACAAGCTAAATGTCAATCCCATTTTTTCTGTCTTTTCCTTCTATCTTCTTGTTCCCTATTTCATCTTGTCCTGCCTATATTTTAAGTACAAAAAAATAGCAGTGGTTAACCTTCAAATTTATAAAATTTCTTTGTGGCTATATAAATTTTACTCAGTGAATCCTAATTTGCTTACACCAAACTAACACAATAAATTCCACTTCAGAAAAATAAGCTTTCTAAGCTGTTCAAGCTAGAAATACCAAAAAATACTTGCCTGTGGTGTGTCTTTCTGCATTGATGTAGTAATTTTAAATTTTGTTCGTTTACTGCTGAAGTTCATATTTAATGAAAACGTAGACTCTGCCTCTATATCTTCCTGCAATAAAGAATCTTTTTTAAAAATCAGAAATGGAACCAGAAAATGATAATTTATTTAGAAAAGCCAAAGTTAGGGTCTTATATACATAAAAATAATTTCTAAACAGCTCAACAACAACTCGTCTTAATGAAAAACACTCTCCACTTAAACTCATTTTCTCACAGAATTCTCCCTGCAAAGAAAGTAGGATTTGTATTTATTTATGGCAGAACCTCAAGAGGGAGCTGTTGCTTTCACAATTATTACTAATGTTGCCTTCCAGAATTTAGAGAACAACATCTAAGCATTTTGTTAGGTTCTAGCAGAAGCAGCTGTCAAACTGCAAATTCTACAGTTCCACATCTATCTGTATGTTTCTAACATTTTCCTGCAAGAATTTAAAATTTTTTTCACACATAAAAGTCCATCTCTTTCAATAAATGGCAACTATTTCCTGCAGTCAAAACCCCTTTACTTGCAACTAACAGGATGACTGGACTAATCTTAGCAGTTTGCAAGCTAGAGTCTGTACATATATTACCCATTTCCAGCAGAATAAAGCTACTGGGCTTTTGAGACCTTAGAATCTTGCCAAACTGTCTCAAGCACAAATATTTTAGTAAACGTATTTACCCAAATATGCACTCAAACCAATATTAATTCTAATTTTATATTCTGCAATATTCCTTGTTATAACAAAAATTAAAATCAGGACATCAGGCATAATACAGAAAATCTAACATGAAAGGAGAAAGGCCAACAGCTTCAAAGAAAATAACCTAACAAAAAAATTGGCTAACATTAAATTTTATAATTATTTTGTTTATACATTTGAATATAAACCAAAATAGTGTATTGAGCATAAAATCAAAGCATGATTGTAATGAACCAGTAAAGATTTTTCCAAAAGCTTTGTGTGCTCTTCCCGTCACCCTCCTCTTCAAAAAACAAGCAAGAGCAAACTTCAACATTTAATACACTGTACTTTTCTCTATGGCTTAGTGTGCTGGTTTCAGCTGGAATAGAGTTAATTTTCTTCACAGTAGCTAACATGTGGCTGTGGTTTGGATTTGTGCTGAACACAGGGCTGACAATATGGAGATATTTTTGTTACTGCTGAGCAGGGCTTACACAAATCCAAGACTTTCTCTGCTTTTCATATGGCTGTGCTGGTGAGGAATTTGGGGGTGTGGGAGAGGTTGGGAGGAGACACAGCTGGGACAGGTGACCTAAACTGACCAAAGGGACATTTCATACCATATGACATCTTGCTCACTATAAAAATCTGGGAGAGGGGGAGGGGCAAGGAGGAAGGGAAGGTCTGGAGTGATGGTGTTTGCCTTCCCAAGCAACTATTACCCTGCTCTCCCAGAGATGGCTGAACACCTGCCTGCCAAGGGAAGCTCTGAATTAATTCTTTGTTTTTCTCTGCTTGTGTGCATGGCTTTTGCTTTCCCTATTAAACTTCCTTTACTTCAAGCCATGCATTCTCCAGTTTTTCCCTTTCCAATTCTCTCTCTGGTCCTGCTGGTGGGGGACTGAACAAGTGGCTTTGTGGGGCTTGGGTCCCATGTGGGGTGAAACCACAACACTCAGATACAGGTAAAGAGAAGCTTGTGTATTGAATTCCACTGCTTAAGCCACTGAAGTTCACCTGTTTATTTAATAAGTAATCTGATAGACTGTCTACAGCTCTGATATCACATTTCTGGATGGAGTGCAAAGAAAACAGAAATAGCAAAGATGCTTTAATGCGATCGTCTGGAAGGTGAAGAATGCAGTGGTAAACATTAAAAGATAAAGGGTTGGAAAGCTGTATCATTCCCTCCTCAATCACACATGTTTTAAGAAACTGAGCAAACCTTATACAACAGACATAAATAAATGTAAATCCTTTAAATAATGGGCAACTTTCTAAGGTTATGAATAGTCCCAGTGTTTTATTTCACATATGGTTTAACAAACATATTCCCAGCCATTGTTCCAAACTGAGCTCATTTCTACACACTGGAAGCATGTCCTATGCTTCTGCCAAGAATGAGATCTTCCTTGTCATCTCATTTTCCAGATTCTAAAATTTTCCTGTTAAAATCAAAAGCAGCTATCAGAGCAGCTTTACATTTCTTCTCGTAAGTAAACTGAACAGCTTATCTCAGTATCTTCTGTCTGATACTATCTGAATAATGGGCTTTCTGAGATAGCTGGAAGCACATGCTGATGTCTGTACGGGATGCACAGACGCTTCTGTAGAGTCTCTTACTTAACAGATCTCTGTGCCCTTCGACACATGGGAAAAAGGGTAACTGGTTTCACATAGGCCATAGAGAAGGACAAGACACAATCAAAAACAGAACCTGTATCAATCATTGCCTTAATCACAATCAAAGCTCAGATGTTACTGGAATTCCATGAAACTCATGGAATGGTAAGTTTGGCAAACTGTGACAAAAACCCTCTCAAAACAAGTCCTTCTTGCTCTCTTTGCTCCTTCTGTAATCTGTCAGCAAGAAAAGAGCTGCTGTTGCTTTCAGTCTCTAAATGCCACAAATATTTTTTTAGGATTGCTGTAAGACTCTGGTTTACAATTCAGCTCCTTCCTGTGATTCAATACAACTTTGAAAACAGTGTATTCCCCTCTGACAATGGTGAGTCTAAAGCCAAATGGATGAAATGCAACAGAAGCAACAAACAATCCCAGCATTATGACCTTTTGAGCAGACCATGCTGCTATAGGCATGGAAAGCCTATATGACAATCTACTTCCTTATAAATACAGATTTATAATTGTTCATAAGGGTCAACAAAACAGTTTAGAAAAATAAATGTAAACAATGGATTATTTTATCTCAAAAAAAGCTCCCAACAAATATCAGAAAGACAAGACTGAACATATGCAACTTTTTCATATGATTATGGCATACCTTGTCAGAGTCGTGGTTGATCATTTTGACATCAAGCAAGGATTTGATGGTTTTTGTCAGTTCCTTCTCATTCATTTGCGTGCTGTCCTGAAGCTCCTTGTAACTGACAGTCTCACTGTTGTTGAAGGCAAGCAACACTGCCATTTGGTACGTTGTGACCATGGCTACGTAAGGTTTGCACAAATAATTCATTTTTACTTCACCTGCAATGATACAACAGTATTTTATAAACTGATGGGAGGTGATGAAAAGTCATCTCAAGCCTAACTACTAGACCTCCTCATACATTTCTAGGCATTCAAATCAAGCTTGCATTTAACACTTGAAATGGGATGATGACAACTGATGTTGTGAATTTTCACGTATAGCATGCAGTCTACAACAAAAAAAAACCCCTCTGAATAACCATGAATACTAGAACAATAGTGTTTCGAATAATGCAATATAATTTATTATAACAATGAAAACAGAAATTCCAAATAGCCTCAATACACTGCAATGCATAAACTTCAAAATGCATAAACTTCAAGTATAATAGCTTATAAAGAATCACTGAACAGCAATTAAAGGAAAGTTATCCTGAGGAAATGTTTAAAAACAAAGTAAAAGAAATATCCACTAAAATTTTTTCATTACATTCTTTAAATTCCCAGGAAAAACAAAAAGCACTGAAGGAATCTGCTTGAAAGTAGATATAGATTTTCTGTGTGAAGGTGAGTGTGAGGCAACAGCAGCCTTCTATTATCACAGTCAGATTTTCATTACACTGTATTGCTTTATGCTAGTCTGGCTTTCACCTCCATGTAATATGTTGTGGTACTCGGTTGTTAAAGCCTGATACTGAAGCACTTGAAATAAAGCATGATTTACTGACACTAAAAGAAACTATCATTTTATATATATCTTCCAAGATGTTTTTAACATATACTCCTATATAGTAAATACAAAAATATATTTATATACTCACATACCTGATTAAAATAGCATAATATGCATTCTTAAGATCATTTAATATTCATCTAAAGGACATCTGTATTACAGAAACAATTTCAGGGCAACAGTTATTAACTCAGCAGTTCTATAGTGCTGTTTTGTAGTTAACAACATACAACTCCAGTTTTACTTGGATTTAATAAATCACCAGTAACATGTGCAAGTTTACAAAACATATATTTTAAAAATACTAAGCACTAAATATGAAATCAATTTATAATGCAAAATAAGTCAGGTGACTTTGTATGCAACATAATGTTCCAACTCCACAGCCTGTTGCCACTTGAAATTTCAAGACTTTTAGCAATTAGCAGCTGTCACTTGTAAAATCATAAGTTCAGCAAAGCACTCGTTTTTACCTGTACAAAGATAATGTAACCAAGTAAGCTTTCTTCCACTAAAATGCTGACTGTAAAATAATTCAAACTGCAAAACAAAATGAACTTCAATTAGTCACATGTGTACCTATTTACAAGAGCTTATTATCACCCTACCACCCTAATAAGAATTGTGTATTGTGTTCACCATACTGGATGCAAACATGGCAGATCAATTCATGACACATTTTCCCTCAGAAGATGAATGATCCTAATTTAAGGTATTCCCTAGTAATGAGAAAAACTTAAGCAGATTCAAAGAACCTTTACCTAAAATGGGATCAAACTCTCTAAGCTCCACATAGCCAACACTGTGCACACGTGAATTTGGTTTATTTTGATTTGGTCTGGCAATTCTAATTAACACTGAAGGAAAACACAAAACCAGGGACTTCTGACCTCTTTAAGAATCAGGTGTTTCTCCACCCACAAGATTAGAGAATGAAGACCGGTATTTGTGCACCAATCAGATAAATATATATTTACAGGAAGCTTCGGTAGGCTCAGAAAAGGTTGCTATACAGGTTCGCCATTTACAAACCTACTCACATACTTTGGACTGTAATTACAAAATGGTTTTTGTCCTTTCTAAATTCCGGCCAGAAACCTGAGAGAACTCTCTCTCCATGGCTCAGATGATCAAATTTGACAGTAAATACAGATGTTGTCAGACAATTTTCAAAGACTTCCCAAGGTCATGTTCTGTTTCTTTAGGAAATTTTAAGTTATAGCACTGACTCTATAGTTTTGAATAAGTTTGTTCCTTTAAACTGGCAAAACAGTGAACTTGAGCAAGCAACCCAGACTCTGAGCTGCTTCTGATGCAGAAGTCTGTAAAAATGTTCTACCTGAGACACAAGTGACAATACTCCTATATTAAACCCTCAAAGAACAGCAAAATATCATCAATCACCTTTTGGTGATCCCACAGTATGGGTTGGGAACTACTACATTGTTAGAAGTGCCATCTAATACAGGAGAAATAGAAGCAGAATAAATAGCTCCAAAACTCAGTAGTAATATGTGAAAAAGCTCCCTCACCATAAAAATAGGCATTTGCCATTATGACTTACATCAGACAGTAACTTATAAAAACTACTTCTAAAAATCTGCTGTGTCAAATAATACAGAATTTTCAATGCCTAAATTGTACTTCACCATTAAATACACATTAATAAATATCACAACACATATTCGGTATTTTAACACAAACATTGTACAGGTAACATTTAGAACACAATAATATAATCAAAGGTAACAAAATACTCCACGTCTACAAAGCAGAAATAATCATGTAAGAAGAGAATATTTGGCCAAAGTAAAACCCTTACTGCTTGGAGAAATCATAAAATTAGCTTTAAACAAGTTTGCATGAAACTTGATTCTGAATAGCTCCTGTGAAATACAGGACAAAATTCCTGTATTTGGATCTTAATCTGCTTTTAAATCTGTTCAGATTTAATATTAGAAACTGAATTTTCTTTTCTTTAAATATTAGGAATTGCTTTTAAAGAAAGAACCAATGCAGCTCATTTCATGTACTTATTAACATTTCCCTCAGCAATCACAAATTGTAGAAGAGAGATGTGAAAAATAAAGAAAAGCTCTGCAAACACATACACCAATTCAGTAAGGAATTTGGGTGACCCTTCCATGTGTCCTAGGGAGTGGAAATAGGATACCCATGAATTACAAGTAAGATGAAACAGCTCAGGTTTTCCTCTGTTAGAATGATGATCCTTTATTTGTAGTTATTTTACACTTTTTACATGTTCACAAAAAGCCTCCTACTAACCTACCATCTGGACACTTTTTTCCAGTTCCTGAGGAATTGCAAATGTAGAAGAAGGAGCCTGAGTTAGAGGCCACGCACCAGCCTAAAGGTGTTGAGAAAAAAATAAAAGCATTAACATTCTCATACAACACATTAAGAAAAAATAACACTCTTAAACAGATCAATGTACATTCAGTGTACAATCTGTCATAAGAAAATCAATTGATCCCAGAAGTTTTTCTGCTCACTCTGTACTGCTCCTAATGCATACTCCACTGAGGTATTATTAACTGAAGTCAGGAGCAAAAGCCATTTTACATCACTATTGTTTAGTGAGCTACTGGGTTAATTTTTAAAAGAAAGGGAAAGAAATTATGCTCAGTAATCATAAGACATCAGTTTCCATATTAAGAGGTATTCATAGTTAGGAAGATTGTTCACTTGTTACCAAAATATAAAAAATAAGGGCAATAACTCAGTAGTAATAAACATACATTAGTACCTGTAGAACATATATCTGAAAACTAATTCCCAAATCTATAATCGTGTCCTGGTTTTTGATAAAGTTGTTGAATTTGTTGTTGAGATCAGCACTAACACTCATGTCTGTATACATTCGATGGAGCTTGCTGGTAAATTCATAACCACAGGCTTGCTGTAAAGAAATATTGTAACAGGTTTCACAGTTAAAACAATCCTTATCATATAAATTATGCCCACTCAGTACTACAATATGAAAATCTAGTCAGCAGAAGTGTTGTTACATTTACAGAAAACACTAGTTACAATAGAAAACCGACACAGTAAAATAAAATTATCAGATTTATCTTAGTTTAATTTTCTATACACTGATCTATGTGAACAATGTTATTTTACAAAATGGACAGACATGAATTATGAAAGTCCTTGGTACTTTTATAATGTTAATACTAACAATTTGAACACACCTAATAAGACTACCCAAAGCCTTATAAAAATCTCAAATGTCTCAGTGATACTTGGCCATATATCTTTCACAGACTACCAAAAAACTATTTTTCTTTCCAGCTACTGGAAACAGATCTACTGATTGCTAAGTTACCTCTGGCTCCCTCTGCTGCTCCCTCTCAACACTGCACACTTCTTTGATTATTCTGTATTAGAAGAATATTACATTACCTTTAGTTTATTTATCATGGCTTCTTCAGAATCCATAGACATAGACAAACCATGAATTAATCTTTTTGCCAACATTCTGGCATAGAACTGCATTAAAAAAAAAACAAACAGATACCAGGATTTTTAAGAAGCATAACCACATTCTCCAAGTATGCTTTAAATGTAACCTTTTAACCTTTACTGAATATAAAAATGTACCTTTTGGAATACATCTTTGTCATCAATGTATTTGAAAACAGTAATGAAACTTGTAAGTTTGTCTTCTACTTCATTCTCTGTCATTCCTTTTGCTGATTTCTTCAACAAGTTGTCACAGTACTTGGCCAGCTCAAATTAAAAAAAGAAAAATCAAACCCAAATCTACTTGTCAAGCTTGAGAACAATTGTTTCCCAAAGCATTTCAAACTTCTACACAAAGTTCAAACATGAAATGAGTCACAGTCTACAGTCTCGTGTTCTATTACAAAGGCTATATTAATGGGTAAACCATATATTTTACATCCACAGAAAACACAATCTATATCAAAAATTAGAACAGCAGCAATTTTGTACACCCACAAATATTCATATGATGGTCCCTATGCCAATTTATTTGACAGTTATAAACAAGAACAATTACCTTCCACTTGGTATCACTTACCAACTCAGGTGCTTTGCAGATTGATTTGGGCTCCCTGTAGTTAACTACTGATGTCAAAGCCTACATAGGAACATAGAGCAAGGAGAAAAATTGTAAATGACTTAAACTTTTTTATTAAATTTGAAGAAATAAAGAAAATGCTCAGGGCAAAGACTACCTGACATGCTATAAAACTGAACTACACAAAAGGGGATTAAAAAAGAAACAACAAATAAAAAGGTTTAAATTACTCCTCAGTGAAAATTTGGTTGTTAAACATTTTTAAGTTGAGAATTAAGTAAAAGTCGAAAGAGTAGAGGAACAGAAGTGAATTATAGAAAACAGAAGAATAAATTAAGTTCTGATTAGAAACTTAGCAAAAGTATGATGATTTTGGTATAAAGCAATATTATGGACCAAAAGTATGGATGAAAAGAAATTTAGGAATAATTGCAGACGAAGCAGATTTGAGCAGCAGCACATCAACAATAGCTAATATCTACAGCATGTATCTTGAGATGAAAACATATGGTGTGCTCATGACACTAAGAAATGAAACCTCTTTTGGTTGTTGGTTTTTTTGATAGACTAAAGAGGAAAAAAATAGTGTTTTAAGTAGAAATTTGAAGCATTACAGTGCAAACAATATGGTGGCTGAAGAAATCCTGAATATGATGGAAAAGGAAGGAGATAATGGGAGGGTAGAATTGAAAAAAAAAGTTAGAATAATCAAGTTTCTTAACTACAAAAGTTTCTTAACCAAAAGTACTGCATCATTCCTAGGAATTACAGTTCCCCTATGGAAGAGGAAAATACTATTATTATCAAGATGAACTGACAAGCAACTCTTTTGTATAATGTTTCAACACTGCAAAACTTGGTAATAGGTCTCTAGAATCCCTGTGAGACAGGAATGCATCACTTGACAAAAAGTCAGAAACCCTAGGAAGCTTGAAGCACTCTCTTGCAAAAAAATTAGAGGCAGCAATAGCAGCTTTGATATCCACCATGAAAAAGTGACAGCAGATTAATATTTTAAATAATTATTGTAAGAGTTATCACTGAAGTGAAGAACTGATGTATTTAAGAAAAAGTACACTGCTATGTGCCAAACGTCGTTGTCAATGTTGTGTTACTCCACCTTCTGGTACATGGCATTAATTGCAGTGGAGAGAGAAATGTGTTTGGTACTGAAACAAGCAGTTGTTTTGAAACGCTAAATAATTATTTTCTCAGCATCGCAAATACAGATGGGTAACTGCCATTGGTACTATTACTGGTACCTTCTTCTCTGTGCCTTTTCAGATTACCTTTGGCTGAAATTTAATAAATCTTATACTATGACTCTTAACTACAAACTGCAATCACTGTAAACACCACAAAAGTGCAATGAACTGTATGCGTGCATTGTCAGACAGGAAATTATAGAAAAGAAAGACATCTATAATTAGTAGTTTTATCAATAATGATTATTACTAAAATATATAACAATTAGAACTGATATCTTAAATAGCTGCATGGCTATGCATTTCAAATGAAAGAGCAGCAAGTCTCTTTCCCTAAATTTATTATCTAACTTCAAGTGCAGCTCTCTCTTGAAAAATGTTATGTGACAGTGATCAAAGTAATGTAAGTTTCCGGACACTCTTTGTAGTCAACTTGAAAAATCTAAATAAAAATGCTAAGAGCATTCAGAGTTAAATATTATGTCAGCAAGCAAATTTAAGTTCAAATGCATGGAAGAATTATCAATCCTCTCACAAACCCCCAAGTTGTCTATTTATTATCTGCATGTCTTACATTTACAGTAAATGGATCAGCATCCTCTCTGTGTTTTGAAATATGATGAAAAGAAAGTCCTTCCTTTCAGAAAGCATGTAAGTATTAAAATGGTTTCCTTTGCACATATCCTTTCCCCTAACCTGTTTGTCTTTTGTTCCACTGTATTTCTAAGCAAGAAAAACTGCATAAGAACTCTATCTTTGAACATGTGTTGATGCTCTGAAGAATTCTAGTGAGGCTGAAATAGGGTCCTGAATTTTGTTTTTCAGTACTTTGGTTACTTAAGTAAAAGTTACCTTGTCAAGGGCACTCATAAAGTGTTGATCACCATTCAGAACAGTGTTGATGAGCTGAACAAATTTACTGTGTACTTCCAAAACTGACTCCACAAACTGAGTTGGCATCTAGAGAAGGTAGACGAAACAGAAAGCAAGTTAATGAGAAAGGTAGTATTATCTACACATAAACATATCTACATTACTTGTAATTTTTTTCCTAAGTACTGTTTATTATAAAAGTTAATACCACAGTGATCAAGTCTTTGAGAGGATTGGTTCTGCACTGTTGTATTCTCACACAACTGTGCTAGAGCATGTTTTGGAATTAAAAGGTCTAGGCTACTTTTGCAGTCCAGCTATCCAACATAGTTTTGAGTCTATACTGTTCTCATGCCATCTAATTTTTCCCATATACCCTAAAATCCCTTATAGCCCTTCCAAAAATCATTAATGCTAACATGTAAATACAGCCATCAAGCCAAAAAGCAACCGAAGCAAGTAAATGGCTGCATTTTCCTACGTAAGACAATTACCAATTGAATTTCAGCATCACATTCTGTACAGAAATGACTGACAGGAGCTGGAGAAGCCCCTACACAGATGAGCTGTCAGGCAGCAATGCAACAGTGTGCAGGGCATCGGCTGCATTCTGAGTGTGTCAATGACAAAGGACTTAATTTACACAATGGAGCAAGTATTTCACACTTCGAAATTATCTACATAAAGCTGTGAATTTTCATCACCTTCATGGCTCTTTATTTATTTCCCTATGTAGACATTATCAGTTTTAAAGAATAAGCTCAATAAACCTACAAATAATTTGAAAGCAACTATACTGCTAAGAACTTCAGTCCATTTTCAGTATGCACACAGGAGTCACAGAAGAGTAAGTACTCCTGTGCAGTCAATAAAAGAGTGAATTTACAACATCTTGTGATTATGTATTATTATGGATGACTAAAGTCACCATCCTAAGTGAGCACAGATGACAGCAAGATATACAACTGTATAATGTTAAATGAAAATTTGTTGTTTGTCTCTGAACAGTAATGCTAGGGGAACAAAAATGGAATGGAGTAATTTAAATACATATGAATTGAAAAAGGTTTAACACACTTTAGTAAAATAATTAAGCTAGAGTATTTGCAGAAATACATAAAAATAGGAGACCACAAAGTTATTAGTGAAAAACACCACATTGACATCAGGACAGGATGTCAAGTCTTTAACGAATAACACATAATTACACTAAATGGAATTACTGGTTCCTAATATACCAGAAAAGCAAATGCCACTGACTTAAGAGAAATTCAGGAAAAAAAATACATACATGGAACAAAAGGACCTACTTGCCCTGACAGATTAAACAAACAACAATGAGAAATATCTAGCTGCAGTTGTTTCTGGTTAGATCACAACAATCGACTCTCAGGACAGACGTGTGTCACACAGCTAACCCTGCTGATTACAAGTTACAATTTATCCATCATGTTCCAAACCAATTTCATACAGACAAAATTTAAAAAAAACCCAACAGAATAGACTCACATGAAAAGGGCAAACATTTAACCAAGAATGTTAATCAAATAGGTAGTTTCAGCTGCCTGAGGAAACTCACATTTTCCTGAGAAAGATTGCTGGTTGCTCTAAGGCCCTCGTCATGGATATGGTTTTGTAGTTCCTGAATCATGTGAGGTAAACCACTTGACACAGCACGAAGTAGAGTATACATATTTGCCATGTCTGTAACAGAGATACATATTTATAGAATAGTCTTAGAAACACTAAAAATTGGCACTTAATACAGTATTAAAATTTTACACAGAACTTTTTAAAGACTGAAACAAGACCAACGGGTTTGAAATAAACGATTAAGTGGATCACTAACAGAAGAAAAAAAAGGAAAGAGTAGGGCTAATATCAGTTATTTACTGAGTCCTGCCATTGTGACTACCTCACTCTTGCAATAACTCTTCTTTAGGAGACTCCAAGAAGAGAAGTGGACTAGTATGGAGAAGCACTGTGCCAGTGATGGCTTGAAATTTTTCCCAATAAAAGGCTATAAATAAGCAACTGCTATCTTTATGATTTTTCCTACCCTCAAAAAACCTGAAATCCAAGCTCTGATTAAACTTGGAAAACTCCCTGGAAACTGAACACTAATACTAGATAAAATTTCAGTTTATGAAAAATAATTTGTTTCACATAATAGGTACCATCTTCCATGCAAGAATAATCATTCTTTCAAGGGTAAGAAGCATGTAGTCACCAGGAAACATATTTTTTTTTTTTAGTCAGGCAGGGAATATAACTATAATAGCATTTCCTTCTTTAAAAAGGATTTGGGAAGAGAGATCACAAAATATTTGAGACAATAAAAAGTGGCTATGAAAAGAAGCCAAAATATTCTATAATCCTGACCTGTCAATTGATGATGAAGAAATCTGTAAAGACAGAGCCATTGGTTTACAAATGAAAACACAAGCATAAAATATGATCAATTCTACAGGACATAGGACTTCAGTGTGTTTTTCAGCTGACTAAGACAAGGAAAGAGAAAGAGCATTAGCTGAAAGAAGAGCTGTTAACAGTAAAAAGAAGGGTTTGACTATATAGGAAGAATGAGAATGGTAATATGGAAATACAGTAAAAGAAAAACATCATTCGGGGTTTAATTGGGATTTCTAGGTAAGTAATGCCAGTTGAAAATGCTTAAGTGGCCAGAAGGTCATCGAAAAAAGACAGGAAATCGCAATGCTAAATGAAGAAAGCAAAAACCATTTCACATTTTTTGTGACCACTGAAACTTACCATTTCTTTTCTCTTGTCTGATAATATTGTGACATTCTGCATGCAGAAACTGCAAGTGATCAGCCACCATCCTCTGTTGGCATTCATGAATCACTTTGACATATGAGCTGGGATGCAAGTATTTCCGACACCGCATTTCTTCATCTTTTAATCTACCTAAAACCTGCAGAAAAGGGTTTAAACTGAGAACTGAAGAAATGCTAACAACCAACACAGAACCAGAATACACAACAGTACATGCACAAAGAATAAGACATAAGAACAAGTAAAAATTACAAAAGAGCTTGTGCAGGACGCTGGAAAAGTAAATTTGCTCTTTTGAATCAGGCTATTGCTAAATTAATATAATCTAGTCCAACTACTGACTAGCAGCTTTCATTAGTTCTCAAAATTTTTCCCTTCAACTTTGTGACCAGCAACTGGTCTTTCCCAATTTCTCTTATCACCCTCTGACAAAATTTTACCACAATACCTAATTATAAGAGACTATAAGAATCACTTTACTGCTTCAAATCCATCTGGTTGTACATAAACATCTCCTCAATAGGTACATGAGTATATCTGAGCAATTAATGAAACTCTTTTTATAACTCAATGAATGAAATAGGTATCGTCATAAAATAAGTCCTATGAACACTGGCATAAAAGCATGAAATAGGTATCGTCATAAAATAAGTCCTATGAACATTGGCATAAAAGCACTTAAATCCTGTGGATATGGGGGGAGTTTAGGGAGAATAGTGCAGCTGCGGACTGTTAATGATAGGCAAAATTAATCTGCATTGCTTTTGGTTTAGTTGAAGTCTTAGCCTGTCCCTAAACTTCACGACAGGTGTGCAGCCATTTGCTTATGCTCCTTATGGTTAAAAGCAACTTCATAGACTTCTCCTCAGCTCTTCTATCTTGGTAGTGTTGGACACTATAGCACCAAGGACTGACTCCTAGCCTTGCACTAATCCTTGTTTTCTCAAACAAGGTGAAAGAATTACAAGTTATCTAATCACAAGGTGACTTTATACACCACAAAGCAAAACAAAAGAAAATTCACCTCAGAGTATGTAATTTTCAATAATGCTCTCTAAGAAATTAGTCTTCCTTAACCACTACAGTGCTAAAATTCTGATCTTATGCTACTCCAAACTGAAAGAAAATAAGGAAGTGAAGAACCAATACTGATCAACCCGATAGGTTTCATTTTTTGTCTTTTTTTTTTTTTACTTTTCATGATGCTGATTTATTATTTATTATGAAATACTTTGATGCCAATCATCCATCCATACCAAGGTTTGTAGTTTATGTTCACATTAACCAGGTCACCAAAAAGTACCATTTCAGTTGCACGAAAGCTTAACACAGGAACTATAACTTTAGAAGAAAACACGCATCACCCATCAGTAAAATAATATTTTAGTTATTGTATGTGTACCAAAGAATCTCTTACCTTCTCCATGTACTGTGAACAATTTGATTCTTGCAATAAATTTGAAGCTTCTTGTTTATAATACTCCCCTGTTTCATTCAGAAAAGGACACTCAAAAATTTCCTGATAAAACTAGAAGGGAGAATTTTTTTTTAAAGGACAAATAATGCATATACCAGATTAACATTCAAAAACAAAAACACAGAACCAGAAACGTGTTATCTACCTTTAGGGGGAATTTTTTCTTATACTGTTCAACATGAACAAAGGAGTTAATAACCCCATGGATTACTTTCTGGTTTGGGTCTTCTCCACAGCGATCACTGAAACAGGCAAAGCAAACGTTTATGAGAATGCAGATATTTACTGTAACTCATCTCACAGCTGAATGAAATAAAATCAGATGAAAACATTTTCCAGTAAACTCTTCTGCTTAAATTGGCAAAATTGAAGAAGATTAATCTTAAAATAAAAAATGCACTCTTGTTTCTCTCACAATTGTTTAAATTGTTGAGATAGCAGTTCATAAACTATTCAAAAGCATTTTCAGGTCATGAAATTTCCAAGTGTTTGCTAAGGATATAAGTATTCCAAATTACATACTCTGAGCAAGCAGTTTAAATGACACAGTAAGTTCCATTTTGTATTTGTAGCCTTTATTACAGACTACCTTCACACTCTTGCCCCGGCCAAAAAAATCTATCCTTTTGACCAGCATCATGGCAAGAATCATGCTGTTTTCCTTTCTGAATACCTACTATTCAACATGTAGATTTCAAGTGGAACAAGTAACACAATTGGTGCATTGTCACAATATTTAATCATACATTGGAAAAGGAAAACATCATGTCTTCCAGTCAAGTTCTTAGCTTCTAATCAGGAGTTGAAGAAAATGTTATCTTTAGTTCCATTCAGGTGAAAACAAAAGTAATTAAAACAAATGTTTTACATGCTAAACACCTTAGTGTTCAGTCCTTTGCAAAGATTGGAAATAACAGACCCACACTCAGAACAGCAGAGACTTTATGACATTAAAAGTTCTAAAGAAGATAATTTTTCATATGTCCTTTGCAACAAAGTAAAAGAATATTGCCTAACTCCTAAGATGTTACGTAGGAATAAAATATGATTTACATAAATATATTTATGCTTAAGCATCAGCAGTTGTAATTTCAAAGGTTTTTGTTTTTAAATATACATGTACACATATATACACGTGTATATAGAATAAGAACTGCTTTACTACACTGCACTAAAAAGACAAAACGAGTTCTCTGTTAGAAATACATTGGCATAGCAGAGTCATTTACACGACTATTTCATAATAAAAAAAACTAAAAGCCAACAAAAATACTTCAAACCCAAGCTTTACCATATACCCATCTAGGCTGGGGAGAGAAGTAATTTTGTTCATGTCATTCCTTTTGGTTTGTAATGAATAGAAACTCCAGAGGATGTTCAGGAGATCAGGAGGTTTACCAGGACAGCCACACCAGCAGTCATCGTATTACACACACCAGAGCATCTTCATAGGTTCACAACACTGTTAATTATGGATATTTCTTTCAAACACTACTGTTTTCTAAGATCTGAAAACTCAGGCTCATGATGGGTGTAAGGAACTGGCTTTCCAACAGATTATGAGCAGTGACTGTATGGTTTATGCATCTTCATCACCCGTTACAAGTGAACTGAACTAATGTGTTCCATCAGGGATGGTCTGATTTTTTTCCCCAGGTAACAGGAATAGTTCAACTGGTTGTGGGAGCTGAAACAATGGAATAAATCTGGGTTTGGGTACATGCAATCACACCTTGCCTCCTTGCCAACATCCCTCTGCAGGGTCTGGTTTACAATGGCAGAGCAGCAGCGCAGAATCATAGAAGGAAAGAAGACCGGCCCTGGGCCTGGATGCAACTCCACCCTGGGGAGCCCCAGGAGCATGGGAAGCTGCAGGGTGCATGTAGCCTGTGAACACAGTGCTGTGTCACAAAGTGCAAGAAGCCACAGAACTAAGAGTTTAGTGTATTACAAAGCAGGGGTCTGGCAAGAGACAGTCTAGCCCAGCTCTAAGGTGTGGGGTCCTGGTACTGGTGACACAAACACAAGAAGCATCACTGCAATAACAGCACAAGTCTCAGCTTCGCTCTGCTGGGTCCACAGCCCACTTCAGACCTTAGCTCATGCAGATGTGGGAGGGGAAATGCAGCAATGGTCAGAGCTGGGAGACTTGAAGGACAATGTATCTTTAGAAAAAGCTGTAAAAGAACAGAAGACACACTGCAGGAAGAGCTGTAAGGGAGAAAATAAGCTTTCAAAGCAGAGGTCAGATAGCAGGAAGATGATTAACGAAAACCAACGCAGCACAGAACAGGCTGTGCCTGCTCTGGCAGCAGCTTCAGGTTTTTATTTACACCAATGGCACTCTGCTCCCAGGAATTTGTAATGTAACTGACTAGTTTCAACAAAATTTGACGGAAGTTTCAAGGATGACTTTCATAAAAGTAAAAGCAACTACCAAACTAAAATGAAATTGGTGATCCCAGCTGGGTGGAAGGCTATCAAATGCACCTTTTCCTTCCTGGAAGCAGTTAGCAAGCAATAGGGATGCACAGAGCTACAGAGCAGCTGCCACACAGTTTGAAGCAGGGATGTCACAGGATAGCTTGGGAGAATATAAGGGAATGATAGTGTTTGATAAGGAATCGGGATAAAAACATAAAATGCTAGAAACACACATTCCACTAATTCAGGTGATGATGAGTGTCTTTTTTCAAAAGAAATGGAGAAAGCTACAAAATACAAGCTCAAGGAGGTTACGTTGCTTTATATTAACTTCATATTGTTCCTGTCTCAAGACTAAAAGCTAACAGTGGAAGGTCAACATGTGCTGTACAGTGTACTACTACTACAGCTCTAAAGAACACTTGGAAAATTTAAGGTAGAATAACAAATAGCCAATTCTTTAAAAAAAGATTTCTTTATTCAAAAGAAGTGCTCTGCTGTGTCAGACCAAAGGTCTTTTGAGGCCAATTTACTCCAGAATTCAGTGTGAATTAAAACAGCCTGTTCTGAACACTTTTTAAAAACTCCCAATAGCTTTAATTTCAAACAAATGATATAAATAATCTATCATTTTAGACAGGACTAGGTTCAGTTAGTTAGAAAGCGTTAGTTATCTTTAGCAGAGAAGCCTCTCCTGGTTAGTCTGTACTAATCACACTGTCATTTGAGATAGCACCTGAATAATTTCCGAATTATTTCTGTTTAAGAAATTCATAGATGAATTTTCTCACAATTCAAGATCTTGTCGGCTTCCTGTTGTGTTGGAACAAAAATGCTTAAGTTGATATTCAGCTTGCCTTGTAGGAGGAGTGCTTGGGCTAGAGGGAGGGGGAAGAAAGTGTGTTATATTCAGAACTCTATATGAACTAGTGCAGTCAGACAAGAGAGGCTTAAATGATCTAAGAATTCTCTGCTGTTCAAGGGGGCTAATTCTGCTCTCTTTTGCTCGGCCACAGGCCTCTCTATCTCTCTTGCATTGCTTTGGCACTCATCTAATTCTTTGCTGAACTAATTCGTTGTGCCAATCTGGAGAAATAATAATCAAGATGGCTTTCTGTCATATTAGCAGTTGAGCTGTTTCGCTAAGGAACTAAATGAGCACCAAATTCAGCACATGAAAGGTAGAAGAGCATAGCCTGCTCCTTATTGGCACCAGCAAACTCTTAAATCAGTTTTGCCACCTTGTCGTGACTTGTGTTTCTTTATTTTTATGTACCAAAAAAAAGTTGATTATTAATTTTGATGTGCTCAAGATTTTTATCAGAAGTGTCTATAAAATTCCAGTTAAATACATTGCTTTCAGGTAAATACACCTGAAGGAAAAAATTATGGCTCTGCTCTCCTACCTTTTCCAGTACAGTAATAAACATACTTTCATATGCAATCCATTGTCTAAAGTGTTGGTTATCAACTCTACATTCTGTTGTATGCTACGTAAAATCTTAGGGCTTTTAAAAGTAGTTCAACTGTCCCATCTACATAAATTTTATTATTTTTAAAGTGTTGTAATAAATAGAAACATGCACACATGAGTACTGTTAAGAAGGTATATAATAGAGGAGGTTTTAAGCACATATATATATTAGTAATTTTATTAAAGTTTTTAGGTAATATTATCCCCATGCATATTCTTGCACCTCCCATAGATGTAACTGGTGGAAATCCATTTCTTCAAGACCTTGTTTAATCCCTGAACTGCTGAACTCAATGCTAAAAGACACTTAACAGTCATTTGCAGCAGTGTTTTTAAAACTGCCTCTTGAAAACTGTACCACTGAAATCATAGCAAACAGCAACCAGCCCACAGTTACATGCAAAATTCATCCTCAGAATCCCCATAGCAAGCCCTACATTTCATGATAGCAGGAAAAACAGGTATAACAAGCAGTTCCCTCTTATATAATTCATTAAATGATATGTGGATCACAAAGTGGCTAGAAGAAGTTTAATATGAATTGTTATATATATTTTTTGAGAAGCAGAATTCAATTAACTTTTTTGAAATCACACAGAAGACCTCTTAATAAAGGAGAGGAAAAAATCCAGATTGAATCATAAGAGAAAATGACTCAAGTTTTATTTAAAACTTTCCAAATAGTTCAATAACAAATAATGTCAACTTGTTACAGTTTCAAGCCCCCCTTGGAAGCCCATGACTGCCTTGCTATAAACACCCTTGTGAGGTCTGCAGTCAGCCTCAAGGTAAATACAAACCATTACTCTTAAGAGGCATCAGATGTCCGGTTTTGCCCACATTTCCACTCCCACCCACCAGTGAAATATACACGTTGACTAAAACAAGTCTGCAGCATCACTGTGATAATGAGCAAAGGACAATTTTCTTCACCATGAATTAGGGAATCTTCATTCAGTAAAAATAAATTGTTACAGTGTAAACATATAGATAAAGCAGTATTGGTCCTGGTACCAAAGGAACCATGATTGTACAAGTGAAAGCAAATAAATAATTCCTGATGCCATCCAAGAAAGACATCATATCAGTTACTTTGTTGCCAAATACTTAATTCAGGAATGAGAAATAAAAATATAATATTAAAATTAGGTTTCTAATACCTTATAAATAGTTTTTTTCTGACCAAGTGCATATCCAAGGAACCTCAATCAGGCAAATTATCTCACTCTGTTTACCTCCACTTAAAATCCCAGTCATTAGGCAACTCCAGAGCTATCCTAAATAGTAGTAAAAGTGTAGAAACGGGTTGAACTTACAACTACACGCAAGATCTGTAGTAAATCTCAACATTTCTTTTTATTCATAAAGATCCTTTAGGAGTTAAATAAAGGTTTTAAATAAAAACTTCAAAAGTCCTAAGCCTTGCAGCTAACAGGTACTTTGTTTGGAAGTAAAAAAAAATTATTCAGAAATAAAATAACAAATTTCTAAGTGGAAAAAAAAATTTCATTTCATTCAACTAAAGCACCAGGAATGTTGAGTGAAGGTATTGTTGTTCAGATAACTGAACAACAGAAACCCAGAAGCTTAAGTCTTCCTGGCAGATAAGAACTGTTCTGGGTCTCATACAAAGAAATACAGCTTCTCTGGCTTTGGCAAATCTTTGCCCAAGGCTTGGTCCTGTGCTGTTTACTGAGAGCACAGAAGCCATAAGCAGTCAGCATCAGGTGATGAAAAAGGCAAAAGGCACCCTATGGGACTGGAGAATTACTCTACACCTCCCCAGTCCTCTTGATAAGAACTGCAGAAACAGAGCAGATCACTACACTACCCTGGGGTTACAGGGAATTGACTATTTTCTTGTCAGAGCTTTTCTTTTACACATGCAAGCCACAAATACGCAGCTACAATGACAAAAGCTGGTACACCATTACCAAGAGGTAAAAAGTTACCTTAAAAAACCCAAACATAAAAGAATCCACCCAAAGCCCACAGACACTTTAAAATAAAAAAGTGCAATACCCCTCCCCTGCATTGTGTTAAAACAAAAAACAATCAAGCACTCACTTTTTTATTTCTCGAAGGAGCATCCGGATAAGGATGGCCTGCAGTGGCTCAATCATTAATTTTCTCCACATATCAAGAGCTAGCTGTCAGGACACAACACAAGTTTATATCAATAAAAAGTAAAACACCAAAACAAAACACAACAAACCAACAAAACCCAAAACATTACCAAAGATGACACAATTCTCTATTCAGGATTTTAAAAATTAGATGTTTAGGAAACATCTTCTTTCACCTTTTTAAATTCTTTTATCCTCCCCTCTCTACCCCACCTCCACTCTGCCTTTTCTCAATATAATACATTAATTCATTATTTTCATGTTTTCCTTTTAGAATATCTGACTGCACTTGGATGATCACACAGATCTGTCCCCTAGTAATGTCAGACATGGAATTTCTAGTCAGGCAGTGTCTGAACACATGCTTCTCAGCCTGCATTCTTCCTACACATCGAATATAACTGATTCATTCCTTGGTTCCACTCCATCCAATATTCTCAAATACATACAAGGACCCTAAGCAAGTTGGTTAAAAGGGCAGATTTTGAGTGTACATATAAACAAAACACCTGCACAGCAGTAGGTAAGTAATGGTCCTTTCCACCTGAAGCATTTGAATCTGCATAAACTGCAGTATTTGTCCAATGATTGTAAAATAAGCTTCAGCTGACAAAAGGGAATGTCTCTGAGGTCAGAGTCAGATACACAGAATCCTTACCTGCAACACACAGACAGCATCTCCAACTGAGATATGTACAGCTTAAATAAAGTCACTACCAAGCTAACATTTGACTTCAAATGGAATTCAAATCACCTTCATATTAGGGATAGGCCACTCTATTCCTAACATAAGAAATCTGTCAAATGGACCCAAATACCTGATTCTTGTACAATTGTTCAAGTGAGCATTTACACTTGAGTCAGATTTAAAGCCCAAAGGGGATAATGTGATCCCTCATACACAGGGAATAACCACATGTCTGAGACCCTTCAACAACACCTACCAGTGAGCCATAGACAGGGAAAAAAGGAACTGAAAAATTCAGTGAGGACAGAGGGAATATTCTGCTAAGAAAGCTTTGACATAACTAACATGTTGCTAGCTTTAACAATTAAAATTTTGACCAGGATGTCTTAATTGAAAGCACACACCTAGCTATTGACTAGGTATCCAATCTGATCCATGCTGTGAAATAAATCTTCCTTTTAAAGAATGGCCAAGGGAACTTGCTCTGTCTGTCACAGCTATTCAGCATGCAACACAGGGAACAGGAGATAAACCTGAGCAACTGCATCATAAGCAGGATAAAGAAGAGAGAGAGGTTTGCCTATAAATCAAAAGACAAATGATGCTTTGAAATCCAAGTTGCCTTAGGAGTGATTTTCATTGTGTCGCCTTGTGGAGTAGAGTAGCAGAACAGTTAGTGGAAAAAAGTTTCCCTAAGACAACAGGAACTCACCCAGCAGAGAATGCTGAAAGAAGCCAGCTCTGGAGAGAGAGAAGACAGGGGGAAAAGAAAACTGACACCTTTTGTGACTAAGAGGTAAAGAAAAACAATCTCAGGTAGATCTATTCTGCAATGTAGTCTTTGAAACATGGTCTCTAGCATGGTCCATGTGAGCTACCAATCTGAACCAGATTCAAGTTGCCCCTTGGAACTTTCTTGTCAAATAAAACCAGATGGGTCAATATGGTCAATGCAGCAACTTGATGCATTAATTCAAGACAGTTCTTCCTCCTTGAGGAGCGGGACTGATCGATCTTCTCCAAATAGACTTGTAATACAGAACGTGGCAGTTTCCTCCATTTTCCAGAACCTATTCCTAAACCTGAAGGCACACCTTACATTACCTTCCAGCTCAGGGCTCCCATGGAGTCACTGAAAACTCACGAGTCTGAAATCAGTGATAGAAGGATAACTCAGAAAAGTATCCCTCACCATCCACTCGTAACATTCATAGCAGAGGGGGGAAAAAGTCATTTCTTGCAAGCACTGAAGACTGATTGCATCAACTGAACTCATCCTGTACATTTCCTTGTACAATTACTGAATGTCAGGAACACTTGTTGGGACGATGATCTGTTTGAAGCCATGTCCATACACCTCACATAAGCACCTCCAGTCTTGTGCTCATACCCACTGCTAACACACCTCAGAAGAACTAAGCAAGCACATACTTGTTTGAGATTACTGAAAAGCTCCTAAAGTTTCACTAGCACACAGGAGCAATATTGAGACAGAAACTTCAGTGCACACAGTACATCTCTGCTTCTACAAATAATAGGCATTGTTTCTGTAACTTCATGCTGTGACTGAAAAGAACTATATACAAAATAGACATGTTTGCTCTTGGGTAGATAAAGGCCAGATCATCTTAGTCATCTAAAAAAGGAGATACGATAATTCCTTCCATTCTAAAGCAATGAACAACTGAAATACTTCGACTTTTGTCAAAATTCCTCATGCAATCCAAATAATAAAAGAGAGACTCCTACAGGAACTGTAATGAAAGAGAATATGCTTTCAAAACAAAGACTTGATAAACTTGGCAAGTGCCTTGTTTGTCAAGAAATGTGAACTGGAGCAATGAATTCATTAGAAACAGTGCTGCAATTAAATACATGAGTGCAGGACTCACGTCTCCATGGCTTTTCAGGACAATGGTGTAGGACTAATCCTATGCCAGCCATGAACTTTACTGCCTCAAAACTCAAAATTTACCTCCCACTACTACAGATTACAAAGATAGTATTTGATAAAGAGAGATGGAAGGAGTTTTGGGGAGTGAAAAAATTAAAAACTCATTAGTAGAACTCCAGATATCATCACCTGAACATCTTCATCAAAATCCAAAAGGCTGTCAGCTACAGTTTAAGAATCTTGACCCTCCCCACAGCCTGCCCGAAAGATGAGCTAAGAATGTACCATCCTTGGAAAAACAGCTGGGAAACTTGAAGAAAAGTGTGTCAGTGTCCTTCTGTCCCACTCAGGATTCCACAAATAAGAAAAAGATTAAATATGGCAAATCTGGGATTATCAAGTCTGCTGTTCATTCTTCTTTGGTAAACATAATCTGGGGCAGGAAGCTACAGACAAAAATTGCCACTACCATCCTTTGGGCAATATCTTGTAATGGAGCAGCACTCAAACAGGGAGGATTAATACATCAGTATCATCCTAGAACTATCCCAGGCCTATGCCCAACCCCCAATGGAGCTGAACTAAGTCACTCACACAGAACTAAAATTTACCTCCGACAGCCATGGGAACACACTATGCTGTATCTCAGTATGAGGAAATAAGGAATAACATTTATGCCATTTTGAAGATACCACAAACAGTGCAGCAATATGCACTTCCAAGCTCTGATAAGCCTTTATAGATGCCACTGATTAGGAAGCCTTGGAGACAGCATAGATAGGGAAGAATTTCCTTTTCTGAAATGCCTTGACTGAAGGCATATCATATTTCTGGTGTTTGTTTCAGCCCAACCCCAACCTGTCAGAGGATTAGCAATTCCAGCTGGCCCTGCCCTCTTCATCAGCTGGGTCAGAAGTGCAGAAGATGCTTCCTCATGCATCACAATCTCTCCTCACTCTTAACTAAAGGCAGCAGTGATCTCCTTATAAACCATGAAATCCAAGAGATAGAACAATAACTACTGACATTAAGGAAAAAAGGAGCATTTTCTTTAGCCTTCCAAATCAAAGGAGGTGTTCACTTCCCAGAGAAACAGGCAAATATAGAGAGGAAAGGGGAAAAATCAATACGTCAAAACAGATAATGACAGAATATAATAAATTCTCCAGCTGCAGTGTGTGTACACACAGACACACAGCAAAGGGATACACAAACATTTAAAAGAAAAGTTTGTAGTCAACTGTGTTCAGGATTGTGATTTTATGCTGAAGTAGACTAAAAAGGTGATTTCAAAAGCTTTTAAACTACATGCTGAAACACTGTATTTCGTAAAATTTGAAAGAATTTCTTTTCTTTTAACTGTAAAATTGTCTTTCCCTTTATTTTCTTATACTTCATGGTAAGAGTAGCCATGAAGTGACAAACAACACAAACTCCACTCCTCCATAATTGCGGTGCACAAGGTGGAATCTCAGAAGGGAAACATACTGTCAGCAGTAGGATTAATTTTATAGGTATTTAAAAATTACTCTCAGCCTCTCCAACTCACACCAGCAACTGTGACAACACCCTTGTGCTTGCCACAGATTATTTTTTTTCAAGATAAGCCCTCCCTGTATGACACTTTTGTGCACAGAATGCCTAATATTTCTTTAAAAATCGGACTTGCTACAATAGAAGTTGAAAATACATTAGAAAATTAGACGTGCAGAACAATAACCTCAAAAAAAGCTTTTGTACTTTGTGACATCAAGAAGTAGAAGCCTAAAAGTGATATTTTGAGGGTTTCCAGGAACAGAAGCATTGCTTAAAATATTTTCTAGACTGTACTGTCACTTAATAATACAAAATTTGTTTGCAAAGTGGCTCTATGATCACATTTCAAACTGAAATTCTCAAGTAGTTCTCATATTTGCTTTTTTTCCTCACAAGGTCAATATATTTTCTACATCAAAACTGTAGTCTTATTTTACAAAGGCTTCAGTGCTCACATCTTCTACAATATTTAACTATTCCTATTCTGTGACAGAGAAAAGTCAAAATTTAAAAGGACAAAGCTGAACTTGCAGCCTTTCTGAATTCATATATACGTACAAATCCAGTCCCACTGTCAGAGACACCTACCTCTCCAATTTCCATCAAAGGTTCATTCATATCCACCCCTCCATAACCATACTGAAGATCAGCTTCAGTCAATTTGTTCTTCTTAATAAACTGTGTGTTGAGGTACCTATAGAAATAAAGATATTCTAATCAAAACAAGGAAAAGTTGAGGGGTTTTTTTAATAAATTCAGAACATTACATAATATAACCTCCTTTAACCAATGCCATTGCTATTTTTAGGAACATCTTAAAATATCAATGACTTCAATTTAAAAGAACTTACACCACATTAAAACAGTACAGTGTAAGTAACTGAGAGAAAACAGGAGCCTGATTTATCACTGTCAACATTTTCTTGGTGAGCAATATACTCGTTTAAGGATCCAACCTCTCTTCATGCACTGCCATATTACTCATACACACATATGCAAAATAAATGCTAAATTCTTAGCAGCTGACCAGTATTAGAGTGATAGTAGTTCATTTATTATTATGATAAAAAAAATCTGATAGGACCGTTTTTCTAAGTTAAAAGTATTTTCTTCTAAGTTTATTGTTTATTATTTTGCCTTTCTCTTAGACTAAAACATAGAAGTGGTGCCAATTTAAAGAGGGCCAACTTTTGTCAGTTATGATCTCTTACTCAGGTCATGGCAACTAGCAAAGAGTCAGATTAAGAATTTCATAGAGAAGAATTTGCAGAATTATTTTAATTAACAGTTATATGGAAGAAATGTTATAAATGCTTATTTTTTGGTATTCAGTATTTTTTAATATACTATTATATGCATACTTTTTATAAACAACAGAAAACAGTTTTGTGAAAGAACTGCTAAAACATCCCTCTTGATTCTCAGTATTCCCATAAAACAAATATTATAACATTTTAAAACTGAACCATTCTCCTTTTCTTACCCAGATAACTGGTAAAAAATTCTAATACACTTCAATACTACACTTCTAACATTTCTTACATTAGTGCTTAAATGAGGCAACTGGGAATGTTTTTTACTTTCTGGTCTAACCAGCAGTTTTGAGATGCCTGGTTTCAGACACTGAAAAGAATCAACACTTGGAAGAGATTTGGTCTTCAGAGGCTGCACCAGACCAGTGATGTCTTAACACCCTGGGCAGGAAGGCAAAAGACAAGCAAACGAGAAAAGTAGAAACACACTGTGAAAATCTGTGAACTTGAAAGAATTTAGGACACCACAGAAGGAAGACTCGTGATAGTGCAGGAACGACAAACTGGAATACAGCGGCATAACCTATTTCCAGACCCTTACAGCACTGCAAACCCCTCCGCTACCATTGCTGACCGCCACAAATTGTAAATGCAGGTCTGTGTAGAAGGCTACAGGCCCATCCTTTCATATAAAACTTGTGAGGGCAGCCAGAACAGTTGGAACACCAGCTTTAAGCAGCCATGCTCCTTGGTGGTGTTTTTCCCAGACTCCCCCATGTGAACTAAGCCAACGGCTGACAATCTCCTTTTTCTTGATAAACTTGCTAAAAAGGAAAGCCCTAAGCTTTCCTCACTCACACCCTCCCTGTTCCATCAGTATATACAGAAAGAGAACTAAGAGTAGCATAAAGAACTAAAAAATGCTATACATTGACATGCTGGTATTATTACAAGTGTTTTAAAAAAAGACAAAAGCTGCACTGTGTGCATTTAATTTTCAGGATTTTATTATAAGCCGATTTTAAAACTTCTGGGACTTTTTTTTCTTTAAATCGCTAAAATTAATTTCAATTTGCTGCATAAGAAAACCCTCCAATCAATTGAAATAAAACTACACAGACCACACTTTTTAAAATTACCTATGAGAACAGTTACAGCACCAAGACTGATAAGATGCAACATTCCGCATTGTTTTAATCTATTATTTTTATCATCAGAAGTAACAAAAACAACTGAAGAAGTTTCTTTAATATCGAGTGATCCTTATTCCACCAGATTTATCACGTTTGTTTAGTAAAGCAGATGTAGGATTTTAGTTCAAACTGAATCTGAATTTCCTAGCAAAATGCACTCAGGAGAGTGGGTGAAAAAAAACCAAATCAAAATCAACACCAAAGTAAACATTTGAGTTGTTTGCCAATCACACGATTGCTCTTGCATTTTATGAATTTTGCTCAAAAATGTCTTACATTTTAGTAGTGTATCAAATATGCAAGCCTCCATAAATTACAAAGGAATCTATTTCAAAATAACATTAAGGTTATGAGCTCTAAAGACCAGTTTTCATTACTGGAAGAATTGCACAAATTAGAACCTGGGATACAACAGAGTCAACTAATTTACAGGACTTCCTAGAGAGTAGGCGTGCAAGTAAGATAAAGAATGCCACTGCTTTATAAAAAGCAGAATATTTTCTTATGGCCTTCAAGTACTTTCACCCAAAACAGTGACATAACATTTAATGAAGTCCTCCCAATACAAGAAAGTCATTATGACTACTAATCAAGCACTGAATTATTTCTTATCTTCATGTGGGGTCTTCCAGGTCCCATTACAATGTAAGTTTTATTATTGAGGAGAAAAATAATACTTTCACAAAGTCATACCCTTTAGAGACTTAAAAAAGATAGTATATGACAAAATTCTGAATTTCAACACAAATGAAGAAGCTATAACTTTGAGGTGAAAATATTTCTAAAAGAACACTGAGCAAGTACATTTTATGGACCAAAACACTATCTGCAAAGCAGGAAGAAGAATTAGGATAGGCATGCTGGCATGAAACAAATAACTTCAAAGTTTAAGAACTTGGCTTCACTGCTATATGAATAATACTACTGAGCTTATATAAATGTACAGGTTGGCTTGTGTGGAAAAAAAGTCCTCTGGCTTGTTTAAAAATAAAACAAAAAATCAAGTTCCACTGCTTAGTTAGGTGGTTTATGGCCAGAAGTGCCCTCAGAAAAACTGTTACAAAAGCAGAATCAGTGAGATTCACAGATATTACATAATAGTTGGGGATTTCTCCCTGTATCACCTCTCCATTTAAGTTGGTGATACATTTTGGGACTAAAGTCTGCGAGCCTGGAATGGACTCCATCACATCTGTTCCCAGTCTGAAAGCAATAATTTAATAGAGCCCACAAGATCAAACATACATCTCCTAACATAATAACAAAGGTCCTGAAAGCCTTTGTAAATCCTCACATCAAGTAAGTACAGCAGTGAGTGCCTCATAAATTGTATTTACCTGCTAGGTAAATTCACACGCATATGGACACAAGCACGTTCAACCTACAGTCTCAGTGGAATTAAAATCCAAATCCTAGTAAACCCCAAACCATCTCAATACAGTTATAACGCCAAAAACTCATAAATAGGTATATGCTTAAGCCATCACTAGCAATGAAATACATTTGCAGCTCAGGGAAGAGCAGAACTATAAAAGAAGCAAGTTGTGTTTTTATTTACAGACTTGGCTATGACTGACAGAAAAAAGAAAACCTAAAATTGATTGCCTGTATGCAGTCTAATAGTTTCTGCAACTGTCAGAAAAGAAAGGAAAAATTCTCACTCCCTCTCTAAACCTTGCAGTTCAAGCACTGACCTGAAAAGAAAGGGCCCAAAGAGCACACTGCCTCGTCTAAAAGGCTCTTCTAGAAGGGAGAGCTGTGGTTTTGCAAAGGTACATTGCGAAGCTTTGAATCAAATTATGCTGGTTCAACTGCATGCTGCACTACAATGCCATCCTTGCAGAAGAACCCCTAAGATTATGAACTAATCCACTGCAGGCTTCACCAGCACCAACACATTTGGCACTGCAACATCAGGGAGAATATATTAGTAATGAAAGAACAGTAGGGATCATCTTGGGTAACTTACCTGTTCAGGTATTATTCCCTTTTGTTCATATTCTGCTACCACAGCTATATTCTCTCCAAAATTGAACAGGAGATAATCATCTATTGCTGTCTTTAAGCAACATTCTTCAACTTAACCTCCAGATTACTGTAATAATTTCAAAGATTTAACAACTCTTTTGCAAAGCTTACCTGTATAAACAGTCCATATAGTCTGCCCCTTTGCTGTACTCTTCCCAGTATCTGTGATACATAACCAGTACTTGTTCTTCAGCTTCCAGAACTCTCTGTGAAGGCACACACAACCCACTAAAATTAGTATTGAAAATAACATGCCTACTTAGAAAGTTATAATAGGATTATCATTTTAGAATTGCAATCATATATTCAGAATTCTTGCATTGTTGCAATGACCAGAAAACAAACACATCTTCACGCTACCAAGTTTTACTAAACCAGCCACACCACTGGGAGTTGCTTTATTTTGCATTTAAACATTAACGTTTTCTCTACCGTATGATTTTCTATTTATCTTTTCAGAAGTATCTGCTTGAATAAGCATGGTTCACATTTTCACATCACACTGGTGGGATAACTTGTGTAACCATTCCCTCACTGACAGATCAATTTTAAATTCATTGCAGCCACATCACACTGGAGGAACTGCCTCACTGTAACCATTTAAAACCAGTATGTCTCACTGGATAGACAAACCCTTATACTTACCAAGAATCAACAGAATGAAGTAAGGTTAACAAAGCACAGATACGTATAAACATAAAAAACACTTGAAGTTCTGCAAATCTAGGCCCAAATCTTTTAAAAATTAAGCCACAAAGTTGCTGAGGTACTGAACTTCTCAAAATATTCCTATTTCAAACAAGTAAGTTCAACAAATTAGTATGATTTGTGAGAGAGGATGAGATCCCAAGGATTCAACTATAATTCTCTCTAGAGTTTGTAATTATAAAATCTGGCTCAAGCAGCAAAGAAGGCTATGCAAAATATGTAAAAAAATGTAAAAAAGGAAAGCTGGTAGACAAAACAGAATTGAGAATGCTTTCCTCTGCAGAACACATTTTGGAAAGGTTTTCCAACATTATTTCAAAGGCAAGTGATGGAAGGCCAATTTAAAAACACGGATGTCTGCTTCCCGCTCCTTCCCACAGCTTCTGTGTGCTGGCACCTGCCTGATTATCCTAAGTGATCTCATTTAGCTCACTAAATAATTGAGGAAGAAACTTTTTGGCAGAGCTGTCTGCTAGTTTAGGGAACTGATTTAATCTTGCAAAGTGTCAGAATGACCCTCTCTGTAACCACTGGAACTGCCCAATAAAACCCCCACCTTACCCTGCCGAATACTCAGGTACCTGAGCTCAAAAATAGCACCAAGCCATTTAGCACTATGAAGAATTTGTAATGCTTTATCCCCTGCAAGGACACTGCAAAGGCAGGCATCTTATTTAAATCTACTTCTTTTATTGATAAACAAGGAGACACTGTTCATCCATCCCATCTATTCAAAAGGATGAATCATGATTCTGATAAAATCTGCTGTCTTAGCTGAAACAGAAGTTAACTCCCAGCTATATAGGTAAACAAATATTGTTATTTGTCATAATAAATCATCTGCCACTACTTCCTCCCCTCCCAAGCATTGGTGCTATTTCCCACATATTTCACAAGTTGGATTTTTTTATCTGAGTGTATACAATCAGATTCCAAGACATAGCAGTAAATAGTTTTCCACAAAAGCAGAAGGCTACTGACCAGCTACAGTACCTTTGGAAAACAAAGACATTTCTATGAATTGTTAGATAGTAAGCATTCAACAAAGAAAGAACATTTCAAGCCACACACACATAATATATATAAAACTGTTGGCTTATAAAATATTTTTTTATTGCATATAGACAGATATCTGTAATATCTGGCTACACTGTGTTGTGTGATATGTGTTACATATATTGTATATTTAAGTATGTTGTCTTTAGAACTCTGTCACCTGTGATTTAGTCTCACAAAAACAGACAAACAAAACCCCTTCCTGGAGACAAAAAAGGACAAACAACACTGTAACTGTTGAGGTTACCTTGTGCAAATGGCGCACATGATTTTCCAAAAAAATTTTAGTCTCAGTATAAAGTCTCTCTCCTAGAGGTTCAGGGTAGGCCACACACAAAGCATAAATGTCTCTGGGCTCAAAGTCAAGGTTTCTATTAAAGTATGAAAACAAATTTATGATTTACACAACCCTTTTTTCTCAAACACATGCAGTTTAGGTAATATTTTTTTTTCAGTCAAGCAAAAAAGATAAACCGGACCCTTTTCTGAAATTAGTGTAAGTACTGGTTTGTGAAGAATCTAAATGTACAGTATCAATATTAAATTTTAAGTAGTGAATGATGAGGGAATGTTCAAGCTAAGACCCTGGAACTTCTGGTAGCCCCTTCTATCACTTACTCGCCATGTATGAATAATATATAATTCTCTCGACATGAAAAAGCAGATTTCATGCACAATTTTTGCTCTGTATTTGCAGCCTACATGAAACAAGACTCTTCTCATATAATGGAAAGAAGCCCTAATTAGGTTAAGAACATGATTAGCCAAGCACAAAGTAGAGCAAACATCAGGTGAAGTTGACTTCAAGTTTTCCTTCCCAGAGTCCAAAACAATTTACTAACCCTGCATTTTCCCCAGACTCCACAGGTAAAATGATTTTGGGGGACACTGAAAATGATAATAATCATAGTGGTGGTTTGGATACAAAATTTGTTTTCTTTTTACCCATCATTATAATTTCAGTAACCCTGTTTAGATCACAGCCACAGAAAAGTTATTTTTATGTTAACTTAAATGGGCAGCAGCAAACACTTAAATCCTGTAGGGTGGTTTTCTTCCTGAAATACCTTGCAGAGGTACACCTTTGGTTTGCAAAGTTTATATGAGGTTTTAAGAGTTAATTGAGTCTTTGTCAGGAAGAGAATTTATGGTTAAGAACTCAGCTTTCAGAAAAGTCAAACAAGGATCAGGTGAAGCTTCATGTGGACAACGGGAAAACAAACGAGTTCTGCAAAAATTACTATAAAACATTATGCTTATCCACTCAGTCTAGGCACTTTATAAAACCAGTCATGCTAGAAATAATAATTCAGTAGATTACTTTTAAATAAGAGAAGATCCAAGCTTTGCTTTCCCCTAGTCTACTCCAAAAAGCACATGCCTATATAGAAGGAGGTAAAAGACATGGACGGTTGACAGCTTAGTCTACAGAACAGCGTCATGCACTCATCACACAGCTTTCTCCAAAAGCATGTTTAATTTTTTATAGAGAATTACTACTCAAAGAAGATACTGTTTCAGGATAACTAATTGGAGAAAAAAGCCTTTAAACTGGAATCTCAGAGGGCCTAATCAGAATCTAATCTTGTGTACAGTTATTTCACTCATAGAGATTCTCAGAACTCACCTTGGAAAGGCAAGAAGCACTAAATAGAAGCCCCAACAAACAGAACAGGCAATATTCAATTCCTTGTAACAATAGGTAGCATTGCACTACACAAACTTACAAAGCTCTGACCAACATAAAAAAACCCCCAATTAATAGTGAAGGATTAAAGGTTTTCTTAAAGAGGTTGTAAAGAATAATTGTTTTTTACACTTTCCCCTTGGCAACGTATTTTCTCAGTCTCAGGATGGTTGGTAGTCAAATGCATCCTCAGTATAGTTCAGACAAGTGCCTTCACTATGCCAAGATATTTTTGAAGAAGTAAACCCCAGAATCAGAAACCTTTGTAAGCTACTCACAAGGGGACATGACTCCTTCCTTTTTAGATCCACACCACCACTATCTGAATCACCAAAACTATGACAGATCTCTACTACAAAAACAACACGCTTCAGGTATAGAGGAAAGTCTTCACCACAGCAGCACAAGAAAACAGTGATGGCAGTTTATTTGAGGAAAGTAGCAAACAAATATCTCTGGATTTATCTAGCCTCTGTGCCTTGGGCTTCTGTTAGGAGGTTGGATGATTTGACTGTTGTTAACAAGCTTCTTAGTTGTAATAATCCTATTTAAGTATGAAAACAATATCTGTACTCCTTCATGAAAATTATAGACACATTATAAAGTAGCTTTGCTACATTTTTACTCAATTTGTACTAGTTTCTTTATCTATCTTGCCATCTAGGATCCAAACTTAAGTGTCATGTTCAAAATGTTGTGAATCTCTTAAAAAAATATAACCTCTGAGGGGAGATGAATCATTAATCATCACTGGTACTTTACTCTATACACTTAAAGGATCTGCTGTTCCTTAAAGAAGAACAGGCTAAAGCCTTTACTGTTCAATAATTTATCTTTAACGGTGAAAGCCATCTGTCCTTCCAGTTCAGCATGTAGTTTTGGAGGGTGAGAAAGGCCAAAGGAAGTTGAAGCCAAACTGCTTCTTAAGGGCCTTCACTCTGTGCTGAGAACAAGAACATCAAACATCTCGTGTGATTTAAGTGCTGTGGCTGTTGCTATTTGCAGAGCATTACCCAGCAAGACACTGAAGCACTTCCAAACTAAGAAGGAACAAGAACAGAAATTACTATCAATCAGAAAATACTGTACCCATGGCTGTAAAAGCTCACAAATATTGTCCTCAAGGTTAAAAAAGCATCTATTTAAGACCCTGTATTAACAGACAGTTTTGAACAGATCTTGCCTAGAAGAGTAACACAGAGCTTTGGGTAAATTTCTGATTGTTGGTCTTCTGTAACAGAATTAAAATTCATAGAGGACTTGAGGACTCAATCAGAAATTTATTTACTCTTCTTTCTCTTTGGGCTGGTTGTTTTGTTAAAGATACATGGTTAAGTTTCTGATTCATGATAGAATCCTTGTAAAACAGGGAATTAAGAGAAGGAAGAACAAACATGCAGAAAAAAAAAAAAAAGCAGGTGGCAATGCAGCATACTTTTAAAATAGTTCTGTTTGCAGTACAGCTATCATCCTCCCTGGGTGCTGTTCATCTTACTGATTTGGTAGAGGAAAACCAGAGACAGAAACAACAAAAGCCTGATGTTCTACCTGTTCAAAAAAGTTCTCTTAGACAGAGAGCACTTAAAAGGTTGTTACCACAGATGACCTACCAAGCACTTGAGCAGCCTCTTAGAGAGCACTCTGGGGTCTACTGAACAGTTAGCAGCAAAGCCTTGAAAATTTTAACATATTCACAGTAAACAACTTATTGTAGATAATATCTCAAATAGAAACATAACTGTCACTCCTTTTTCAGACAATGCAAGAACTCCATACACATTTCTTTCTGCCAAGAACCTGAAAGGAAATCTGAAGGTCAAAGGTGGCTCAAGATGACTCACAGCTTAAATAAAGTTTCAAGTGATCTTTTCCAGAAGATTTTAACTCTTATCCAGTTGTGGTTCTCAGCTCATTGCCATCTGAGCATTTCAAGTTCAAGACAAAAGGGTTTTTGTAAAGATAAGCCACATTTAACAATGAAATTACCATAAATTAGAAACACGATATTCAAGACAAACAATTTCTGAGGAACAAATGGGGCAAAAATCAGTTCTAGGAGGGAAGTATAAGCCTCTCATCCCTAAAATACCATTAACCTCCACACTCCATTTGATATCAGCTATCTCAAGCAGCACAAGAGAAAGCAAACCCTTCTTAGAACACACTGCTGCAGACTGAGACTGTCATTCCTCACTGCATCTTATCCTTAGTTTCCACATCACCGTTTCAACCACACAAAGATCAACTGGTGCCATAATCAATGAAAAAACTGAGTTTCATTAAAACACAGTTCAAATAATCTGTCACCTTTCTGTTGTCCTTATTAAGTAAGAAAAATAGAGTTAATACGACATTTCCTTTAAAATCCCTGTAAATGTTTAGAAACAGATTACTCCAATTAAATTGAATTTAACAGAGAATAAGAAGTTAACAAGGAACAGGATGACATTTTTTAAAGGCTAAATCTTCTTAAATTGTATCATTAATACTGTAGTTGGTTTTTTTTATAAAACCTGGAAAGAGCTTGCACACCAGCTGTGTAGAAGTACCAGTTTCACCAAGTTGTTGAACATCCAAGTGAGTGTTTGTGTTCAAACACAGTTCAGTTACAGAAGGCCTAAACAATCAACATTCAAACTGAAAGTTACAAGTCACAGAAACTCCTCAGGACACAGACAATAAGCCAAAAGGCTCAAGCCTGAGCCAAATCAGGCACTAAAAGTGCCACTTTCGGAGGAACATAATTAAGAGATGATAGTAAGTAAGGTCTTAAGAATTACATGCCTAATGATTCTTCCAAGACTACTTCCTAAGTCTGCTATTCATAAGCATTCCTTTTCTGATGTTCAATCAACTGGAGCAAATCCCAAAAGAGGATCAACAGCAGACTTGTGTACTAGGTCTCCACATAAGAAGTTCTATGTGAAACAGTGTGACAGGAGGAATCAACCCAACATCTCATGCAACAATTATTTTACATTTAAATCTCTTTTAGGTGCCCTTGTTTAAATGTTTAGACTTTTAAGCTACAGAATGTAACCACTTGTTGAAGGCTGAAATAGGCAATCCTCAAAAACTGCTCGGAAAGAATGACTGCAGTAGAACTTGTCAGCATGTAAGTGCACAACTAATTAATTCAAAAAGTCTGAAAATTCAGGAGTCACTTGAACCCGTCTCTGAGACAAGGCGAGAGTCAGGCCCCCACAAATTAATTACAAAGTTTCAAACTGAAAGAGCTCCTTAGAGATTATTGAACCACAATAAGGCTCCACAAGAACTACGAGTAACTAATTTTTTCTTTTATTATGTACTTGTTATGTACACACTCAAGGCACAGGAACAGGGGAAAGCAATTCTGAGAATGCTCAGAACAAGAAGAGACTTTAGAGAGAAGCTCCCACAAACAGAATAAGACTGTGTTGTAAAAACTCCAGGTATAAGAGTCTTCTCAGGAGCTTTTTTTTTCACCCACAAGAAGCAACAAATCAGTAAATAAGTCTAAACCATTTTTCCTCCTTATAATTAACCCAATCTCTGTCTAATTGCTGCAGAACAGGTGCAAAGCCTCCTAAAATTGTCTAATTATTCATCATGTTTTAATGGCTAATGAATACAGAGACACAGGGCACAGTATAACTGGGTTAGAACAGCTATACTTATTTTAAAAGAAGTTCACTGAAACTTAAAACTTGTAAAAAATTACAAGTCCATTTCAGAGGTAAAATGTAAACCTTTCACTACAACAATACATGTACAGCTGTGACCTAAACAGCAAGACTATATGGTGGAAAGAGGAATTATTTTTAAACTGTTTAACTGTCAAGAATAGAGAGGCCATAACAGAGAAAGGAAAAAGGCTTCTTAATAAACCCTTGCTATAGGAATGTCTAATGTGGTAGTCACCAGCACAAACAGAAGTGCAAAGGAGAGGCAGAAATCTTTACACCCCACCATCCCCCACACTCCAAGTTTAAAAGATGTGCATTCCCTGTCTTTCCCCGGCTACACTCAAACAAACACACAAGCAAATCTCATTAACAGAATAAGGGGCATTCAATGCCTGCATTTCTGTGAACAGCTACAGCAAAAGATTAGAGCTACCAAAAGTGACTAAAACTAAGACTGGTTTACTTCTGGCCAATATGGTGATTTCCACATAGAATGCTTCCTAAACAGGCAGAAATTCCCATCCCTTTTACCACATCCAGTGATCCACAGGCTTAGTAACAGGCACAGCTTCTGATGAAGGCCACTGGCCTTGTTGTGTGACACAGGCTTGCCCCTGTGCTGGACACTCCACAGGAGCAGATCCAGTCTGGTGTTCCACATAAAGGATACGAGAAGCGATCATTCCACGTTGCTCTTTCAACATAATCCAACATCACAACAGCTTTAATTGTCGTTAGAAGCTTGTTCCATGTTTCATCAAAGTCAACTACTCGTGGTTTCAAGGACATTGTGGAGCTTTAGTGTTAATCTGTAGAAGAATTAAATTTGTCAGGCAACGTTGAGCAATCATGGAAAAAAAACACATTTCTTTTGAATTTTTCAATTTAAATTTCAGACACTGTTGCACCACCATGATAGAACAACACAAGGAACATCCACCCCTTTCTCCTCACTCTCCAAAATTAATATTAAAAGCCTGTTTTTGCAATGTTATGGAATGAAACATTCATGTTGCACGAACAGCCTACCACATAACACCAATTAATCTGACAACATCTTGCCTCACCAAGTTCACCTTCTCACCACGCTGTCCATCTCACAGAGCCACATGAAAAAAGAGCTGTCCTGTAAATTTTTATTCGTTCACTTTATCCAAAGCCTGTTTCAGCAGCACCTATAGGAATTTTGGGCAGGAACACACTGAACCATTACCAGACTAACTGAAATTACCACTGACAGTTTGTAGCCTACCTTTACCTCAGGTTTTCATGAAACATTTTGGTGCTACATTTAAAAAGCCACAAAACCCGACAACACATCTAAACACAGAGCAATACACAGAGCTTGTGAAGCCTATTGCAATATGCAGTAGGACAAGTAGAGAAATCTTTCAAATAAGGCATGGCTTGAAAATACAGAAGCTGTGTTAGCAGTCTCACATAAAAAATATTCAAAGAGATTTATTGGAAAAACCCCTCAACATTAAATTATCAAAGTAAAACTAGGGAAAAAGGTGATTTAAAAAAGAGAGACACAGCTGTGAAGGCATCTTTTTTGTTTCCACTAGTCTGTTCTATGCACCTAATCTAGAAAGGACCTGATGTGTGATATTCCACGCACAAAGCAAGTCTAGCTCCTGCTCAGAAACAACATTGTAAGACTACAATAAAAAGGGGAAAGAATATTTGTCTTTTCATTTTAAATACACGGACAAGTGACTCCTGTCTTCCCCAATTATCAAGGCCAGAAGGGAAAACAGAAAGCTCATGACAAACAGACTTTGAGAACAAGTGGCAGACCTCTGTAATGGAAAGAATCAAATGTCATGCTAAAAAGCTACTCAGCAGCTGGCTTACTACCTTAATCACTCTTGCAGGATTTATAACTTCTATGCCAGTGGCAGCTTACTACACAGAAAATCAATGAGTGGGGCAGCAGGGAAAGTTGTAGTCCCCAAAAAAACTCCAACACCATTCTTCTGGAAAACATGAGAGTGCTTTCAGCTGACCCCAAGAAAGAAAAACTCGTGGTCCACAGAAACATTACGAATCATGAGAAGTGCTCGTGGTAATGAAGTTGTACTTAGTGGACTGTTACATTAGAGGTCACTGTCTGGGAAACACCTGTGGTACCTCCAAGGCAGAAGGACCATTTCTTCTCAGACAAGCAAAACCAAGGGGAGGAATGAAAGGTGAAGAAAAAGTCTCACACAGAGTAAATCACACAGAATCAGTTACACCACGCTCAACATCACCAAAACCTAATGGCATGTAAAGCACCCATGGACATCGAAGTATTCCAGAGTTACACAGCCTAAGAGAGAGCCAACTGTTGTTTTTCATTCTTACAGCTTTCACACCAATGTGAATTTAAATGGGTTCTACAGACACGTTCACAGATTCAATGTAACTTCTCCTGCAAGGCGCTGGGGTTTTGGGGTTTGCTGGGATCCAGTGTCGGCTCACCAGCTCCGAATATTGAGTGTCTTGTACTGATGCAAATAACCTCCACGGTAAGAATTACGGCAGGGCAGAATATCCACCCTTGGGTTTATACTGCTCAGGGAGTGGGAAGCCATACCTGCCTGACAAGCCCTAAGGTAAGCAAATAATGCTGAAACGTTTCTACACACGGGGATAAGCAGAGGACGTTGCTTCTATCGCCTCATCTCTTAAAACATTCCGCTGTCACACGGCACATATCTGTTCACATGAACAACCGCAGGGTTCCGTCCGGCCTCAAAGCATCCCCCAAATTCCGCAACCTATTTCACCTCCTCGGTAAACAGCACCACAAGAAGCGCTGGGTGCGCAGCCAAGGGCAGGAGCACACGCGTCGAACAGGTGATGCCGACCGGCTCCCCCCGCCCCCGGCCCCGGCCCGGCCCCTCCGCCAAAACAAAAGCGAAACTGCCCGAGGACGCGGCCGGCGGACAATGACCGGCACGGGCAGAGAGGCCGCGCCGCGCCCTCCCCGCGGGGCAAGGGCAGGACCCGGGTCAAGACCGGGCCAGGGCCAGGGCCAGGGCCAAAGCCAAAGCCAGAG
>VXBA01001379.1:2335248-2345268 GCA_013399895.1 Serilophus lunatus
CAGCCGCGTGTGCCGGGAATCGCTCCCGGCACCGAGTCCTGGGAGGGACCGGGACGGGGATGGGCATGGGGAGGGGGATAGGACAGGTCCGCTCCCCCTGTAAGCTGCTGGCCGTTTATCCCCCGGAGGTGGAGGTGTCCCGGTGCCCGTCCCGCCGCCGGCTCCCGGCAGAGAATTCCCGCCGCTCGCAGCACGTGCGAGAGGTCCCTGGGCGGGAAAGGGCGATTACACCAAGTTGCTAAAGCGAATTTAAAAAAAAAATAAGTGAAATCTTGGTGCGGAGGAAGGTTGCGGTGCCCGGAGCTCGCACGGACCGCGACTGAACACGGAGCTGCTGCTCAGAATATTAGTTCGTTTTGTAAAAGGATAAAAATAGGGATGCGTTTGCAGCATACAGTGCACGTAGCTACAGAGTTTTCTGGGAAACAGACGTTTATTTTAGAAAATTCTGTTGTTCAGATTACTCAAAATACATGTTAAAATAATTCTTTTCCCTGTTTTTGTATCAAGGCCTTGCCCATTTAATTTCCAGTGCTTTCAGCTTTTTCATTAAGCCTTAATGCCTTTCATTGTTTCCCCTTTGTTTTTTAATTATTTTATTAACTCCTTCTAGACATTTTATACACCGTTTCAACTTTATTTTCAGCCTAAGCCCTTTTTCTATTCCGCTGATTTAACCCTCTCCTCTTGGCTGGGGGAGGGAGGTAGCAACTTGGAGTTAGTTATTTTCTGCAAGTGTTAGATTGTATCTGTGGCAGTTTCACCTTTTTGTAGGGCTGAAGACTCTTGTTTAGTAGTAGCGTTAGCCACAAGCTTTTGAGTTAAACTCTCAAAAGTTAAGATCTATGCTGGCACAATGAAATTATGCTATTTAACCATGTTGTGTGAGTGTATTCATTGTACAAAATCATATTAGATATCACAAGTTAGAGGGCAGTTAATGGAAAACATCCTTATCTGTACACTATCCAAACATTTCTGTTATATGAAGAAGTATTGTCCTGAGGTAACTGTTGGGAACTGGAAATATAGATATGGGAAGGGAGGTATTTTCAAAGTTAATAATTCCAGGTATTCACCATGGGAGAATCAGGCTGATTTTCTGAAATTATGAATATTCACAAGTTCCTCAGACTTTACATTAGGTATCAAATCCTTAACTGTTCTGCAAACTCTGTTTTTAGACGACTGCAGTTGAGGAAGCACCAATAGGGAATTGTTATTAGGAGGAAGAACATGAACATTCAATATTTCTTTTTATGCAAGGTATTTAAAAATTGTCCTTGAATTCAAATGTATTAGGAAATAACAATTTCTAAATTCCAAAACTGGATTTCTTTTTTTCTGAAGCCCAGATGTTGACCAGGTGAATTAACCTGCTGTGCAGACATGCCCAAGGATGCCAGTGAAGAAAGTTGTCATTTCGCAAAGCTTGACCAATTAATGGTCAGCTCCCTTAGCCATGTCTTGATGCATTTCTTTGTAACAGCAAGTGTGCAAACCTACTTTAAATCCTGCTTGACCAGAGCTCAGTGTTGTCTTTCAGCAGATATCAGTGGCACAGCCCAGATGGGTGCCAGGTGGAAATTTGAGAAGATTTTGTTGGATGGTCCTATGGAGAGATCGACTTCTTGTCAGTCAATTCCCATCAATTCCTTATCTATTGTTGATTACAGGAGTGAGTGACACAGGTTAATTCGTATTACATCCAGATGCCACCTTAAAACCTGACCAGCACATTTACAAATTTTATGTTTCTATTTCCTGAGTTCCTCTGTTGTTTGTGTGCATTTGTTTTCTCTTATCTGATACTTCTGTTTATCTGTTTGCATTAACTTGATTTCTTTTCTCTCATGGAATAAATATTTTTGGAAGGAGCTCTCTATTTTATTTATGTTTATACTACATCTAACACTGTATTATTTGGTAAAGAACTAGGAATCCCACAGGTCTATGATGATACAAACACCATATGAAATGTGACACTGTATGACCTGCTACTTTATTTAAAAGCTGTTTTAGACTAGAATCTGAACTGATAGTGAATAGTCCACATTCCCACATGGTTACTGTCTACCATTTTTGCCTCTGATTTAAAGTCCTGTTTTTAAAGTAACAATTATTTAGCCTTTTAAATGTAGAATATGAGAATATTCATGGATTATTCATGTTATATTCATTATATATTATATATATGTATTATATATTAAATTTTCACCAGATTAGTTACTTAGTCTGCATTATTGATGCAGATAATAATATTAAAATAATTCAGAAATAATGTTTTATTTCTAAAAACAAGATAAATGAAAGCAGGAATGAACCTTTATTTTTTTACAGCTATTTTAAACTAGACTTGTATTGTAGGTATTTGGTTTTCATGTGGTGACATGCAAAATATGAGTATAAGCGGAGCATATCTTTTGTGTTCATAAAAATATACAGTAATAAAGTCTTATTCTTGTGGCTTTTTAAAAGTTTATGAAGGATTTTGGAAGTGTGATCATTTTATCTACCTAAAGCCCTTTAATTCTTGGTAAGAAGTGGAAGCTCACTGCATGCCTGGCCACGAGATGGCAGTGCTGGATATGTAAAAAATAGCACTTTAAGAGTTTAAATTTGCAAAACCTACACAAAATACAAAAATAAACAGAAGTTGAGCTCTTCCAAACAACATTTAAGCATCACATCTCTACTTCAACTCCCGTATTTACTCTGCCCCTCCCGAGGATCTGAGATTTCTTGGGGAAAAAATTGCAAATATAATTTTTTCATTCATTATTAAAAAGGGGCACCAACTTATTTTCATGTCATTGTAGCTGAGCAGTTAAACTATCTGCATGTATGAGCAAACCTACGTAATTTTTCTTTTCTATGTTTTTTTTAAAAAAATGCTAAGATAATTTCAGCATTAGTGACAAGTAAAACTGTGTATTTAATGATTAATGAGCTGTAAAACTTCTATGAAGCAGTAACTCTTGAACCTAAAGGATTTTTTTTCAGATACAAAATAGCTTTATATGCGAGGTATCAAGAGTAAAAGCTTTTTGAGCTTTTGTGTGTTCAATTACGATGTTGCAACTCCTTCCTGTTCAGTGAATGTATCAAATGCCGACAGCTCAGGTAGATACTTGTTACGGGCTGAGTGGAATTAGATATAATAACACACCAATAAACAAGCAAAATGACACTCAAGAGATGTCAGTGTTCCTATTTATCGCATTACTAATCTAAGCAGACTTGGAAAAAGAATTAAACAAAAGTTCTAATGAAGCTTTCAGGTGACTTTTTTTCTGACTTGTTGGAAATGAAGGAGTCCTGGCTGGGTCATCATCTTGGCTGGGTTTAAGTTAGTTATTGGGATTTTGCTTTCGGGGCTTTACTTTGAATATGAAAATACCCCTGAAGTTTAGTGTAGTAAATAAGGTCTTGTTTGTAGTTTTCATGCTTTAGCTTATATTCATAGGAGCCCAAAGCTAGTACGTGTTAGGGAAGCATGGTGGCAGAGATGAGGATACACACAACTGTTCACACATCATCACACATCCCTGTCTGCTGTGCTCGGGAAACGAGATGAGGCAGAGAGCCACGAGAGGACGCTGCACGTGAAGGAAGGGAGGCTGCAGTTCAGAGCAAGTCCTGTTACTTCTACCCAGTCATGAGCCAGAAATAAACTTGTTTATAGTACCAGCAGGGAACCAAACAAAACACAACAGTCAGGCCAACATTATTCTAAACACCTCTCTTTCTCCTTTAATTCAGAAATCGTGTAATTACGTTTAGAAAGTGATTCAAGCCCTTTTTGAGCAGTATGATCACTTTTTATAAAAGGCACATAGATCATGTGCACTGTACAATCATTTATTAAAAATCATAGTGGAATAATCCTTTCAGACAAATAATCCTTCCAGAGATGCTGTAGCACAATGAAAAGATATTGCTTGATACCTCAACTACTGTGTCCAGTTCTGGGCCGCTCACTTCAAGAAAGACGCTGAGGTGCCAGAGCCAGTCCAGAGAAAGGCAGCAGAGCTGGTGAAGGGTCAGTAGCACAGGTGGCCTCAAGCTGAGCTGAGGGAGGTTCAGCTTGTACATCAGGAAGAATTTCTTCACTGAAAGGGTTGCCAGGAATTGGAATGGGCTGCCCAGGGAGCTGGTGCAATCACCATCCCTGGAGGTGCTCAGGAAGTGACTGGACGTGGAACTTTGTGCTACAGTTTAGTTGACATGATGGTGCTCATTCCAAGATTGGATTCGATGATCTTGGAGGTCTTTTCCATTCTGTGAACAGATACTGTGAGAGGAAGACAGGTACTGCTTTTTGTTTGCTAGGCACAATGTTTTGGAGAAAATAGCCATGTAAATCTTCAGTGGTTCCACCACTATACTAAAAATGTAAACACGAGCGTGCAGCATTTCAACTTCTGCGTATGTGGTGTGTATAACACAGAGATGGAAGAAAAACATTTGGACTCTGCACAACACTTAGTGCTGATGAATCTTAGGCAACACAACTTTGTTTTGAGACAAGGTTGAATTTGCAAAGTTGTTGTTTCCAGGGGACAAAAAAAAAAAAAAAAAAAAAAAAAAAAAAAAAAGAAAAAAAAGAAAAAAAAAGAAAAAAGAGTAGGTAGTATTCATCTCAACTAAAATACGATAAAGAGGAAATATCTTGTGCCCCTTTCGAAAACATCATTTTCCAAGTTAAATTAGATATCATTCCAATGACAGTTTCCTTGGGTTTTTTGAGAAATTGTTTAATTAAAAACCCCATATTTTTGTCTCTCAATTCAGCAAAACACATTTTTCACATTTAATGGAGACGGAAACTTTCTGTAATGTGCAAAAATACTAGATAAATAGAATGAGAAAAAACAGCTCATAAATAAGCCAGCCGGCAAAATAGCATCATCAAGGAGATGGATTAGTTTGGCCAGCATTTAATGAAAGATATATCCTCTTCAGAAAAGTATGTTGCTTTAGCCATTCATCTGTATCACTGGTAGATAAAGAACTAACAACTCTAGACATAAAAGAAATACAGAGGCTTCGTCACATAAACACACTGCAAAGAGCCTGATAATCTTCTGTCATACTGTATACTGTTCCATTTAGTTATTTTTCCCTTATATCTCTTCCTTATCTTTATAGCTCCCAAACACCTTTACCTTCAATCTAAGGAGCTCCATTTATTCAGCAGCTTTTGCTTTTCACTTTACACTCTGTATTCTTGCTCTTCACTGTCATTTACACATCACCAATAAGAAAAATCTGCTCCCCCATTGAAAACAGCCTGCAGGCGGCTAGAAAATCTATTCTACAGCCACACTGTTAAGCAAATGCAAATTCTTTTTAGTATTGGTTTTCATACTTTCATTGTATATTTTTTAATAAATATGAGACCTTTATATATGTTTGTATTCTACCGTACTATCTGAATGGTTGATGTCATTCACCTTTGTATGAGGTAGTTTCTCAGTGTCTCTGTGCTGGCCACATTGATGCATTGGCTCACGTTGCTTTCATAGGATATGAAATAATGAGTGTATGCAAACAGTTTATGGTATCGCATTCCTGTGGTACAGTATATTCATGCTAAGCTACAAACTGTGGTTTTTGTATACTTCTTTAAAAACAGCCTCTTCCGAAGACTTTAAATAGTAAAGTTTTATGTATTTGAATTTTAAAGAGAGCTCCAGTCGTTGTTTGGAAAGTGACATCAGTTAATATTTATGCTATAATTACAAAATAATGTTATTTACAAGCTGTGTGCTTTTCACTTGAAAAGTTCAAAGATCTGCACAAACAGTAATAAATTGCAAATGGTTATGCATACTCTGAAGTACAAGTTATGTTCATTTTATGAGGAAACTATCACATAATGAAAGTTCATTATTCAGCAGAGTAAATGAGAAAATTTCATGCAGCAAATCTCAGTCACCATACTTTCTTTTTGCTGCAATAGAAACACCATCATGCATACATCTTGAACTCAGTCCTTAAAACATTTCAGACACCTTACCCTGTCAACTAGTCCGGATATTATTTTTGTACTATAATAAATCCTCTCATGAAATGAATAAGAAAAATGGATAAGCAGCAATTTATACGACGTCAAGTTATTTGTCAAACTATGGGTTTCTCCATTGTTTTCTTTGTTCTGGCTCCAGTGTGCAGGCAGGTAACAGCACTGGAGACCTGACCTCGCAGATGAGGAAACAGCCACTGAATCTTGTCAATTCTCCTTCCCGTAAAGCTTTACTTACAACACCACAGCATTGTTGTGGTGTTGGGAATGTGCTAACTACACATTCCCAAACCATTTTAGTGGTTTGTGTTGTTCGAGCAGTGATTATTAATACGATTACAGTTTAGCTGCTAATGCACTCTGGTTTGCTTTGGCTTTTGCAACTCACCAAAGTCAAGGTGGTGCCTTAGCACAGAAGTAATTTAGGCAGTTACTGATTTTCAGAGGTCACAGTGATGGGCAGTGGCAAAAAAATCAGAATAAAAGGATCATGAATTTGCTCTTATGCTACGCATACAGTCACTCAGTCTCACTTCCAACTTAACAGAATTTAGAGAAGGAAACATTACTAAATATTTATAATTTTACAGATGTGTAACTTTCTTAAATTTTACATGCATTTGATTAAAAATATTTACAGAGCTTTTACCTTTTACAATATCGTCCAATATTTGCCTTTCTAAAGGTGTTGCATTTCTGTTTCCACATGTGAGCCAACAGAAATTTATATTTTTCTTGCATTGCTAGCAGGGATATTAAAAAAATAAATTGGTAAAATAAGTTACGAGTCCTATATTTAATATTAATTATTGTATTTTATATTTTATACTCATTACAGTGGACTTCTTGCCTAATGTGTTCTGTTTCAGACAGATCAGGATTCTGTTGCAGCATGTGGATATTGGTTACTTCTGACTTTCACCACATTTACAAAACAGATTGTGAAAACAGAGGCTGTGTGTTGAGTGCACTTTCCTGTGACTGCTCTACAACTTCTGCACTTGTCCCTTTATTCCCTTAGAGGCAATGAAAGGGGTTATTCAATGACTACCTAAAATGAGTGGTCCACAAAGAGACCTGTGGTGCAATTATGATGTGGTAACTCAGCCTCTTCTAGGTTCATACACCAAATAAAGAATTAATTTATGACCTACAACAATAATTATTAAGGCGTAATCTTCAAGAGGACAAAGACACAGACATCAAATACCAGTTAAGTGAAGAAAAACAAAGCCCTGTTAGAAAAGCCTAAGAGTGAACTACACTAAATGTTATGTGAGACTACATTTACTGGACATCTTTTAGTTGAGTCTTCAGTGGGAATTATTTCTGGCCTAATAAATTACCTATAAGTTACAATTTTCTTTATATAAATAACATTTAGGGCATTTTGGACACAATTTGAAAACAAGGTTTTTCTTTAACCTGAAAGTTATATTTCATCATTCCTAGGTGTTCAGGATGTGTAGATTTGTAGCGGGATGAAAAGAATTATATGAAGCACACCCAAGAGCTCAGAAAATCACCGAACAACAAACATTTAAACATCAGCCAAAATGGTATTATTGGGATCATTTCTACAATGCCCAATTAAAGACAAATCATTAAGTATCAGTAATATTTCAAATAGGATGCCAGTCTATTTTTCCATCAGTCTTACCTGTATTATCTTTAAATATCTGAATTCTAATTAAACAGACATTGACAGCCAAGCCAGGCAGCATAACCCTTTCATTGTCTTTGCTTATGCCATGACAATCTATGAAATTTTTACAAGAAAACTAAATAGGTGTTTCATAAGTTATAACTGAGATGCACTAAGTTTTAGCCCCATTCCTTTAAAAAAAAACATTTAAAAGATACCTGTGAGACTGAATATATAAAATCAGTTGTCTGAAGATTACATAGAGAGCATTCCTACTGATGCAATATGCATTGGTGAAATATTTATGTTCTCTGCAAAGACCAGCACATTTCTTTTGGCAACAAGTTGCTCCAAGTCCCTGTTAATCTATTATCCCTTCTCAGCTGAGATTGTACTTTTCTCTGTGTGATGATGCAGTGGATCAGACTTAAGAATTGATCCAGGTTGAAAGAAACTTTCTGCCTTTGCCCACCAAAACCAAAAAAACTCCCTCTCAATTAAAAAGTAATTGCTACCAAATCACTGGTACCACCTTGAATTTGCAGGACATAACATCAGGTTGCACATTTCAGGTTCGAGAGAAAAGATGACTCAGGCAATAATTCTGATGGCAGCAAGAAGCTTGGATTTCAAGTTTATGTTCAGAACAATCTCATGTGAATTATGACAACGGTAAAGAATTGATACCAATTTAAAGAGAACCGTTTAGGTAAAGTGAGCACTTTTGTGGCAAAGGTCATTCGGGCTCAGGAAACACAGGTACCCCAAACCTGACCCAGTCAGAATGCAACACCTGCTCTTCATTCCCTTCCTTTTCCAGCCCACCAGTTGAGCCTTATCAAGAGCCAAAGGTGTTTAGTCATCTTTGTATCAACAAGGTATAAATCCCTCTGGCAGTCCACTCATTCTTCTAATACACACCATTAAATTCTCAGAGAGAAGAGGTACAAATAGTAGTAAATTCTTAGTTAAACATTTCAAAGCTGCTTACAACTTACTTGAAAACTAATAAAAATTACTCCTTGTCCAAACTCATGGTCTAAGAGTTCATGGAAATTCTCAGCTTGTTTACAAGTAACTTCCTCCAGTGATTTCCATTATTTAACACACTCATTTGAAATTTCTTCCTGTTTGCACTAAGTCTTCTACCTTCAAAAATATTTTTGAGGTGCTGTTACATCCCAAGCTACTCTTGGCTTTTTGAGTATACTAGGCAAAGCTGGAACTTCTTCCAAAGTTTTCAGCAGAGTAATTCTCAGTAGTTTTACACTTAACTGTTCATTTGATTATCTTACTGTTCTAACAAATAATTGCTAATTGAGCAGATATCTTCCAATAGAGCATATGTTTTAATGAATGAGCATAACAACATGGGTCAAACCAGAAGGTTATTAATTGTGGTAAGAGAATCTGCTATTTAAAATGCTGAATAGACACATAAAATATATGCAACAAACAAAGGGAGGGAAGCAGAACTCAAAACAGGAAGGGGCTGTTATTAAATATTTCAACAAAGGAAATGTAGGATGAAAACTGAAAACTTGCACAAATAACACAGACATTGAAGATTCTGTATTTATTTCCACTAGACTGTGGTTTTGATAGCTATGTTAAATAACTTCGGTGAAGCAAATTAACGAACTAAATGCTTAAAGGCAAAAAACCTATGCATATAAATATGATTTATCTTTTATGAAGTCAGAGATGAGTTATTTGGCTTTTTTAAACACAGGAAATCAATATCCAGGTTCTCTTCATTCCATGAATAAGACTGAGTGTTTGGCTTGTGTGGACATATCACCAATCCTGACACACACATCCTCCAGTTCTTCAATCACAATGAGTTATGTGAATTTAACGTAGTTTTCTTGTGTTTATTTAGCACACTGCTGAATAGTTTCTCACAGTTAAAAAAAAAAAGAAAAATGTGCAAATACATTACGTCACTTCAGAACGTAAGTGCACTGATGTACAGCCGGTAAAATACCGAGCAGCACTAACAAAAGGTTTGATGTTAAAACACCGCTACTAACCGAGCCCACGGCTCACGCGTTTGTGGCATTTTAATACCATCCAACCTGAGAGCAGGGGCTGCGCGGTCCCGGCACACGACGGGCTCCCCCCGCGGCACCCGGGACATTCGAGCGGGGAAACGCGCACGTTCATTTGAACCCAACGAGTGTCAAACACGCGGCCACACCACGAGCGGCTGATGCAACGGACGCGCTTCCACTCAGCACGATTACGAAACCACCCGCGGGCTCCGCGCGTCCCGCAGCGCTCCGGCGCCGCCCAGGGGACACCCGGGGGTTGCGGCGCCGCGGGTCGCGGGTCGGGGCCGTGCCGT
>VXBA01001379.1:2346002-2404041 GCA_013399895.1 Serilophus lunatus
CGGGCCGAGGCGGGTGGGGGTGCCCGGTGTCTTTTCCCCTCAGCCCGGCGCGCCCCGTTACATCCGCGCCCGCGTGTTTTTCGGGGCGGTTCAGAGCAGGTGCGGGAGGGTCTCGCTGGGCTGGGTGAGCCTCAGGTGTCGCCGTGAGGGTTTTGTCCGCACCCCCACGGCCGATCTGAGCCGCGTGCGGAGCCATCCCACGAGGGCTGGCGCTGGAAGGGGCCTGTGGCCTGCCCAGGGTTCGGACCCTTCCAAAGGGGACCGACGGTGTGTTCCCTCGGCGGCCGGCTCGGCGCTGCTTTGCGCGAATGCCTGAGGTGGCAGATGCGCAATGACCGGGCAGCGTTGATGGTGCTCACAGGAGTGGCACGTTGGGCTGTTAAAACTGGGGGTTTTTTTAGAGTTTTGCTACGGTGTCGGGAGGATGAAAAGGATGGGGAAGAAAGTGAGGAAACGCTAAGAGTTTAGGAGACACAAAAAGCGTAGTGGTCAGTCATCTGATGATACCAAAACCTGGAAGTTTACACTTTGAAAATCTGGTCTGTCGTGCTGTCGTACGTTTTACCTGAACGCTGTGAACACTTTGGCAGCTGGTGTGCTTTGCACCACAGGGGAGTAAAACAGGTTAATACAGAGCTCATCCTTTAAAACACAATGCTCTTCTGAAACGAGGGCATTCTGAGAGTTTCCACACCCGCTGTGGTGTCATCAGTAAATGAAAAAGGGGTGTTTGTAAAATCACATCTTTCCTTTCTAGTAATTCCTCTGTGAATAAAAGCCTTCAAAGTGGTTTGGAGGAAGGGCTGAAACGTTTTGTAGCCTTTTATGATCTTCTTTGTAAGCAGTCTCTGATGTGTAAAGTATGGTTGAAATAAAGAAGTTGTTTTGTAAAATGTCTCTGGGTATTTAATTAGACAGTCACACACTTCCAGATATGCAAAATATTGTACCAATTTGCTTTTGCAGTTGAATTTCATCAGCAGTCATCATGTATTAATAATCAGTGGTGTAAACCAAACAGGAGTATTGGGAGGAGTGAGAGGATTTTTGTGCTCTTTAGTACACAAGAACGTATCTTGATACCCTTCAGCTTTTACTTGTAGACAAAAATATAAAAAGTCCACACCACGCTCAGCGACTGAGTAAACATATGCTGATATATATTGAAATGTTACTGACTGTGGGAACAGTGAAACTTTCTGCCAGATTCAGAAGGTTTCTTTGCTAAGTTGTAGGAAGCAGGTGTGATTATGGAAAACCATTTTTGCCCCCTTTTTATGGGAGTGCGGAGGTATAACTTCTTTAAATATTTATCTGGATTTTCAAATTAATAAAATTAGTGCTCAATAATTGTAAGCAGCTAAGGTCGAAAATAAAAGAGTGTAAAATATTAATACTGAATATTAGACTAAAATTTGTATTTAATTATACAATGAAGAAAACTACATAATTTTAAATTAAGAGCATATACTTTACTGCTTAATTTTCCTTTAAAATGGAAGATAATTCAAACTTTAAAGTTTGGTATGTACTACTATTAAAAGACTTCTATAAAGGATTTTAAGTGCTTCTTTGAAAATTAACAGTGATGCATATGCTAGAATTTGATGGAGTGTGATCCATGTGGAAACTGTTTATGTTGATAGTTTCTGGATTGAATTAATAACTGTTTCATGCCACAGTCTACATCACTGATGTTTCAGAAAAAGCATAATTACGACGTTGCTCAATATCTTTAAAAAACAGTTGGATGTATTCACGTTGAAGTGATACCTAACAGGAAATACAAAGCTCTGTGCTGCAGGTTGCAGGGCTCTGACAGTCTGAGGGTGCTCCAGAGATAGTGACAGCCTGGGCTGTGACACTCAGGGATCCCTCAGTGTTCCTGGTCGGGAGCTGTGCCCGAGGCCACTGAAGTGTCACAGCTCTGAGACGGTGCCACCGCTGACCCTGGGGCTCAAATGGCTCCATCTGACCTGCTGCCCTTTGGTTCCATCTGTCCAACATTCCTCCTCTTGTAACGTGTCTGAATTACGATATTCATGTCCTACATTTTGTTTTTAGTTGTGTTCCTCATTGAAGTTTTATGCCAAGATGCACTCATGTATCTTTCAAAATTACTAATGTACTTCCTTATTTTTGTGTTGGTTTTTTTTTTTAGGCTGTATTTGGATTTTTATATTTGGATGTTATTTCCAGTCAAGTCTCTGTTTACAAACAGAAGTGGGTTTGAGCTTATCTAGGAGGAGCATTTTGCTGTGTTCCAGGGTAGCAGCTGCATTTTATGGCAGTCAGATTTTCAGACTTTACTCTGCCTTGATAAAGTTCTAATCTAAGCAATCATTTGTATTAGGAGTGAGAATATACACAATTATAGATGGTAAAATCCATATAAATTCCCAAGTTTTTAGTCTATATTGTAAGTCTTAGTTATATTTGTCATTTCACTGACATGGCCAGTACTTGGTATTGTTTTTCTAATGAAACATAAACAAGTTAAAAATTACACACCTTTCTCTATATTGCTTTTTGCAAAATATGAGGAATAACTGTGTTAGATTTTCTGCTGCACTGATGCTCTTTTTGTAGCTATTTGCTAAATCGCTTACTAGAGCATTGCAGATGAAAAGACTGGGAGAAAAATACCAATAAAGTAGTAAAAATAAAATTTTATAGTGTTCTGCAATCAGTGACAAATCAAACTAAAAATTAGGAACTAAATCCTTATTTTTTTCCAAGGTGAAAAATGGTTCTTTCCAGGTAAAATTTCTATGAAATACATTCAGTGAGGATAAAAGTACTTATTTTTTTCCCAGCAGTAGGTTTTCTGTGGTGACAGATGGCTCTGGATACAAAAATACTTCAGGGCCTTCATAAAGTGAATTAATTCTGACTATATTCCCGTCTTCAGAAAGAGATTACAATGAATATGTTGCCAGTACCTATGCATTATTTAATCTTCCTTGGTGTGTGGGCTGTTCTGAAGCTTATGGAGGCATTATTGCATGAGCCAGAGAGAGCTTTTATGTTTGAGGCTCTATGGACGGCCCTGGTTTACAACGGAGGAACTTTGCTACTTCATTATTGTTATTGGAGGGGTATATAAAACCAGAATGGTTTAATGAGGTAACATCATCCTATGGAAAACTATGGTGGAAAGCTTGGTGAAAATCTTCTCTCTTGAAATTCTGGTGAATTTCAGTAGATCCTTAATTAGATTGTACCTAGGGAAAAAGGCAATTAGTGGTAACTAACAAGACAAAAATGTAGAAAGATTTTCGGTGTAAAATAACTTACAATTCTAATCTGAGTTTATACTGGCATAAGTGTCTAACTAGAAATACTAGTGTTAACCAATAAAATGTTGAATTGTGTACAGCTTGGCTACCACGAGCTCTAGTACTGTGAAGTCTGGTCAGCTGTAGACCACTGGAGGTATTTGAGCTAGAAATATGCTTCTCTGCGTGATTTCACTGGATACCTTGTCATATCTTCATGCCTTTATTCTGGGCAGAAAGGGTGACTTAAAAAAAAATAATTATCCTCGACGATTGTGGAACGTTCTCTAAAATCGTGGCGCAAAAGGAGTTTGGTTTACATTGAATTTGATTCAGTGGAGGTAACTCCTGAGATGTGGAACTAAATTCTGGGGCCTCAGAGTCAGGAAGGTGGATGTTCCCCTTCCCCACCTCTCCCATCTCAGCCTCAGACCGGAGGAGAACCTGAAGGAACTACCAGCCAGTTGAAACAGTCGAACTTTGAGTTCAGACGTGCTTGCCATCCCCTGCTTGCAGGGGAACTGAGCCCAAGGAACTGAAATTTGCTGCCTCTGACATCCCTCAGCTCTATCACATCATCCTTTTGCAGCCTCGGTGGTGTAAGTGGGGTGTAGGTGGGAGCATTCCCGAGGGCATCCCGCCTGCCTCTCCCTGACCCCGTCCCTGACCCCGTCCTGTCTGTTCTGTTTGTAAACTGACCTGTTGCCATGGCAATGTTTGACATCACCTGTTCCGTGTTGCACCTTCAGTGCAGGGTTTGGTAGGAGAGAAAGGGAGCCGAAGAGAACCAAGCTCTTGTTCTAAAACTCACACCTTCCATTATGACTAAGTGTGCCAAGAAATATCGAAAAGGAGCTGTCAGGTAATTGCATTTTTATATAGCAGATACATTTGGAAGCTTTCTGTATGGAGTTTATACTCTTAGTTTAAATTGAGGGTCAGTGAGTTACTTATTCTTCTATGAAACCCTACGTTAATTTTTGCAAAATGAGAGGTCTCGCTGTAGGTCTCGAGTAGTTTACAGTCAATGGAAGTGTAGATCCCACCTGGGAATTGGCATCTTGGAAGGCTGTGGCAGGACATGGCTGCTGGGTGATGTGAGCCATGTCTGGTGGGAGACATGTGGCCCAAGGGACCTGCTGTGGAGCACAGCCCTCCCAGCCCCACTGGCTTGGGAGCCGTGGGACTCTGCTTGTCCCTCCCTGAGAACCATTTCCAGAACTGCCTCTCTTTGCGGCTTTCCAAAATAATTGTTTTATTGCTCCTGGCTATATGAGTAAATATTTTAATAGAGGGGAACGGGAAGAAAGGACCTCAGTTAATCTGGTCACTTTGACAGAAATTTATTTTCTTTTGTTCTCTGCTCCAAATATTAAATAGTTTGGAATTGCTCTCCATGTACTGCATTGTATACCTCCGTGTACTGCATTACTTAAATGTGTATGTATTTACTTTTAGACAGATGACCATGGAAATGGTTGAACAGGATGACAATGCAGTGGATTCTATGACAGAGAGAAATACTGGTCACCTTCAGAATCAGCCAGGCCGAAGTCAGATTTCCTCAGGATCTGAGGTAAGCTGAAGTGTGGAAAGATGAAAGAATCACTAAGGTGATACTGAGAGCCCCTATGATTTTTAAGTTACAAATTTGTATGGCATTCTCACGTTTCATAAGTCTTGGTGTGAAATAGGAAAAATGTAGTAAAGGTATACTGGAAACTATGCCTGCAGTAGTTAACAAAGGACTGGTATAACAACAGGTCTATTTAAAAGTAATGCTTTTAAGAGACCAGCTTTTTCAGACACAGATTTTTTTTCTTTCGACTTTTACAAGATGATTGATTGTTATAGAGATGGTAAGAGGGTCTTAAAGAATTGAGGTAGCTGCAAGATCAAACATATCTTCGAGATACATGTTTTAGATGTGTTGCATAACAAAAATGAAAACATGAACGAACCCAACCGTGATTGTCTCCTAGTTCCAGGTTTTGTACAGAAAAACTTCATGTAACTACAAGTAAATTTTTAATGTATCCAATGACAGTGTCTGGAGTTCTAAAACACATACTTTCCATGTTTTCTACCTGGATTATTCTTTGGTAGTTTATAATGATGATAATAATAATGCAGTTAACTGTCCTCAAACATTAAAAATACTTTCATGTAAAACTATGAAACATTTGTCACTTGAGAGGAATTGTGTTCTTAATAGCACTAAGATTTATAGCTTCAGAAGGCTGTGTGGACCACTTAGAAGGATCTTCAAAACTCTGTTGTGAAATAAAGGATTTTAAAAAATATTCTACAGAATTTCTTGATCACTAACTTTTGAAGCCATGTATTTGGTATGTTAGGTACTTGATTTACATTATAGGTATATTTTAGAAACTGAATGCAGCTGCTGTTTTTGTCAGATCTTCAGACACAAAGTAGATTGCAAAATATTTATCAACATTTTTTTCTGGGTTTTGTTACATGCAGTATGAGGAATATTGTTTGTTGGGTGTTTTTTTAATAAGAATGGAGCATGAAACCAAAAATTTTATTTGTCTTGTTCTGTTGACATCATGCCCTCATTTCTTCTTTCTTTAATAGTTTAGTTCGAATTTTGCGTTTTAACTTCATAGGATGATTTATGTGTAAAATCTGTTGGCTTGTGCAATGGCATCTGAAGAACATACTTGTGAATTCTGTCACTTGGGAATTTTAATGTTGACCTGAAGCCGTCACTGATGCTGTAGGAGTTCCTGCTGGGTCTCCAGGGAAAACGCTTTTCATGTTTGTCTGCATTTAGTGCTCGAGCCCTGTGTGTGAAGGTCCAGGCATACTGGGTTTGGGCCTCATCCTAAAACTAATAACTCTGAAATATTGATGAATCTCATTCAATCAGCACTAAATCAAAACACATACTTCAGTTTGAAGGCAGAGGATAACAGTCTGGAGTTGACACCTGCAGCCCCTTTTTTCGGTCAGACAGCCCAGAGAGCCATCCTGGATCTGTCCGAGCTGCTCAGGGCACGGGGCTGGAGCTGACATCCCTCCCATGGGCTGTCCAGGGAAGTGGGTTGGTGCAGTTGTCCTGCTCTGAAGGAGAGGGGAGCTGAGAGGGCTCTGGGGACAGGTCTGTGTGTCCTCAGCCCCCGGGGCCTGCAGCCCTGCCACCCCCTCCGGCCCTGAGGCTGCACTGCCACACCTTTTATTTTGGTAAAACACTGACTGCCAACAGGCCTTGTTGGGGCATTCCTTTGGATTAAGATGAGTAGGATTTTTGTGGTTTATGTTCCTACCTGGCTGGCTTGGAAGGTGAGGCACTTTGATGGTGAGAGTTTGGGGTGGGTGTCGAGGGGTTCACGTGGGACATCTCCTGATTGGAAAAAAAATCCAAACTCAGGGTGTTTCTGAGGAATATGTGGCTGTGCCACTGGTCCAATGTCTGTGTATTTTGGCTGCTACAGAGGTATGCAGATCTTTTCTCCATCTTTGGCCTCTGCAGGAATTCAGTTAAGAGAAGACAGCCACTAAAAGTGACTGAAATGCATCTTGTGCTGATTTACAACCAACCCTCCTACTAATTCTGTTGCAAACATGCAGAAATAGAGGAAAGAATGACTTGATTCTTACCAAGACCTAAAATGCCTGGTCACTGAAACTGAGGGCTCCCATTGTTTGGGTTTTTTTTCAAGCAAAATATTTGTTCAGCCTGTTGTTTCAGTCAGAAGTAAAACATTTTAATAAACTCTATTTTAATACTCGATTTGCAGTTTTCTCAGTATTACCGAGGAATTGTAGAGGGGTTGAGGTGGGAAGGACCTTTTGACATTATCTAGTCCAATCTCTCTGTGCAAGCAGGGTCAGTGAGAGCAGGTTGCCAAGGATTGTGTCTACTTGGGTTGTAAATACCTGCAAGGATGGAGTCTCTAGAACCTCTCTGGGCATCTATGCCAGCAGGTGATTGCCCTTCCAGTAAGAAGGTGGAGTTTTTTATGTCCAAATGGAATTTAATGGTTTTAATATGACTTTAGCTAGGGAATGAGTAGCAAAATGCTTAGGGGTGCAACTCATAGGAGGTGGGCTTTTTTGGTTTGTTTGGGGTTTTTTTTTGTGTGTGTGGAGTTTTGTTTTATGTACATGGGGTTTTTTGCCTCCTCAGGAGTTCAAGCTTTTTAAAGAAATACCTGCCATTTAGTTATAGAAAGGTGGACAAAGTATTCCATAAAATGATTAGAGGACAGAGATTGTTTTGGGCTGAAGAATTTTTAATGTGTCCCCTGTTGGGGAGGCAGAGAAGACATTGAGTGTCTGGGTTGGGGCACTGGTGTATACTGGGATAGCTTCCAATACTAAGAAGGACCTATTATACATTATTAGTAGGGAAAAGATAGCGTTTGGGGTTTTTTCCTAGCCTGTGTCATGGATACTGCTATATACACTTGTAATTTTTTTGTGATGAATGTGAAATTACTTTTTCTACAAGAGCCAAAATAAGGTGCATTTTTATGTCCATTAAAGGGGTATTTTTTAAATAAAATTTTTTAATATAAGATTGCGTTTATAGTTTTATTTCTTGCATCTCTCACTTTCAGCTAGTTCATGAATTGACATTGTATTGTTTTTGTGATTCAGCCACCAAAAGAAATAGTTAAGAAAATATTAATAGGTAAAAGTTGTGGTGGTTTTCTTTAGAAGCTGTTGGAAGTGTACAGAACATTTGTACAAGTTTGCTGCTTCTGAGGAATGCTTTGAGGGAAGAACAAAAGTGCAAGATGGAATGTTTCTCAACCTGTTTTGAGATAGGCTCCAGGGGTTGTCTCATATGCACAGATTGATACATAGAGAGCTGTTCTTAAAAGGAACTTAGTTTCCATTGGAATATTCTGATAGCGTTGATGATAAAGTTTTATCTTGGAAGAATTAAATCTGCAGTGGTATTCAAAGAGAAATTAGATGTTCCTTTTGCAGGATTGCTAGAAGCCACACTGCATTCTGTATTGCCCTGTGCCCAGCTACACTAAATATAACTGCAAAAATGTAAGGTACTAAGACCTTTTCCAGATTTGACAAAACTACTTTCAGTTGTATTGTGTTTTTTTTTATTTTAATCCTACATCTTGGTGGTTCTTCTTTGATTCACTTATTGTCAACTTTGTCATGTTGTCTATCAGTAGCGCTGCCTGCTGTCCTTGTCTGAGACACTATCTGATGACCTCTTGGTGCTGGCCCTGAGTTAGGATTACATCAGGATTTACAACACGAGAGCTGCTGTCAGAGAGAGTAGAGAGCAGAGAGAACCTGGAATGCACAGCCTTTGCAAGCTGGGACTGCTCAGGGTCACCCCTGCTCACTTCAGGGGTGTTGCGCTTGTGGGCTGTCAGCATCCAACTGTGCTAAATCTCGCCCCCAGTAGATTCAGCCAAACTGTTTGCCAAACTGTTGAAAATTTGGCCTTAAAACCAACCTGCCAAATGCAACTCCATACCATTTAGCAAAGTTGATGTTAGAGGATTGTAAATGTGCAGCTTTGTCATCATTTTGTGCTTCCTTGAAGGGTATGCTGTCACCAAATGTCTGAAATCAGCCCAACCTTGCTTTTCTTAAGAGTACATGCTTTTATTTTGGCATCAGCTTTGGAATTGATCAAAACTTCCCTGTCTCCAGCTTTTCTTCATCGAGGCTGCTTCAGTGCCTGAGCATGGCAAATCCTTTGTTCTTTTATTAGGTGACTCCAGGATGGGTCTGCCTTGCCTTTTCCAGAATTCCTTTTCACTCTACTTTTAGAGTACTTGCAGTGTTCAGATTGTATGTACAGCAGGGGCAGAAATCCAAGGGACCTGTGTGTACTGGCCATGTTGAAGGTAGGAGGAGTTGAAGGTGAATGTAACTTCTCCCAGAACTCAGTAGGGGAAAGTTATCTGACCTTGTGTGAAGGAATGTGTACATCCACAGAGTAACTGTTTAGATGGACAGTGCACCTTGAAATCAGATAACTGATGAGTAACTTCTTTCTCTGCAGGAGCTTATGCCTCATTGAAAGGTAGTATATGATCTTTTTTCTTGGCTACTTTTCTCTCTGTGGAAGAAGGAGAACTTATATTTCCAAACACACCAAGTGTCATACCATCCTGCTGTTATGTGTTGCATAGTTGGTGTTTGTTGGGTCTGTTGCACACAGAGGAGCACAGGGTTCACAGAATGTGTTAAAATTCCCCTCACCCACTATGTTCCTGAGTTGCCTCTCTGGATTGTTTTCAGTCACTGTGCCAGACAGCCCTTGAAGTAATGATGATAAAGATAGCATTGCTCATCACTGATGTCAGAAAGGAGTTTTTTTGCTCAGTCTGTTTGTCAGCATTTGCGCACCAAGAGGTTCTGATATTTCAGTTAATGTGGGAACGTTCAGTTTGAAAACTGCAAAAGGAAATGTGAACCAAAATTGATCTAATAATTTCCAGTATTTATAAAAGAGATGCAGAATATGACATTTGAAAGTTTTACAATACTACCATCTCCTCTTTACTCAACTCTACCCCCCTTCATTTAATCTCTTATCTGAATTTATGGGAACAAAACAATTTCTCCTCTGGTGTTGTAAACTTTAGTCCAAAAGAGCATTAGCTGAGTGTGGTTTCTTTTTTCTTGTGTGGTTATATCGAATAAGGAGCTTTTAAATGAATGTAGTTTCTTAATCCTGAGTACTGGATTATTTTCTGTGCCTGACCCATTGTGTACCAAATGAAACTCTTAAACTATTCACTTTCTAAGTACAATACACACAAAAACCAGTAGAAAGTTCTTTCTGATACATGGAATATTGTATCAAGTTGCAGCTATTACAGAGATAGCTGTAAGTGGAAAGGTTTGGTGAAATTGCCGTTATAATTATTTGGAAAGTTAGCATGCATTGTAAATGTTTAGACTGCTCTGTGCTCTCTCCTTCAAGCTTGGGTTTAGGATGTCAGCTTTGCCATAAAGCAAAGATCTGTGGGACTTTCTAGAGCTCAGTCTCAAATACCTGTTTCTGATAAATTTCTCAAAACATTAATATTTGTTGTATAGATTGGGAAGAAGGTTTGTATGTCCTATTTACTTGTCATTTCATGCCATTTAAGGAATGATTGTTTCCATTTCAGGGTTAGAAATGCCCTCAATTGTTCTATTTCCTGAAAAGCACTTCAGGTTTCTATAACATGAACAATTGCATAGTGAATGTTGACAAGATCCTTTCTGTCCTTGCTGGAAAGAGCGTGTCTTCAAGATAATTTGAACCAACATCAGGTCTTTCTGATAGCGGTGCATCTTGATAGTAGTTAAAATTTTTCACTTGTTTCCTTAAAGGAATATTTCCCAGACAAGCAATGGAATGAAAACTTCTTTCATATTTGGAATCTAAAAAGTCCTTCAGTGTAAATAGAGAAGAAAACCAAGGCTTTCTTTAACCTTTTTTTTTCTTTTCAGCATTCATCATGTTTTTCTTTTCACTGTCATCTCAATTTTACCTTTACTGATCCAGATGGCTTTTGGGGCTGAGAACAAAGCTAAGAAGGGAATAATACCAGAATTTTATAGATGAGTCTGCATTTATCTTTGACTATACAGATTATAGAAATAAGACTTTTCAATGCAGTTGACTTTGAAAAACACAATATTTCTTTTTATTGTATGGTTTATGTTTGACATTCTCTTCCTTTTTCTGAGTTTAGAGATATGTCATCACACAGCACTTGAGAGCAATCATAGTTGCTTTCCCTTTGCATCGGTATTTGTTTCTTTTAATAGACTTCACAGTAATAGCAGAAATATTGAACTATTTCTTAGGCTATAGATGTTAAACTGTTTCTTAACCCATTCATCCTCAGCATGAGGGTTGAGAACCACAGGCTGGGCAAAGCTGTGTGTCCTGTAAAATGTTATTAGGAAAAGGGATCAAACAGAACTGCGCTAGGCTTCCTTTAGCTGTGCTGTGCTTAAAGAAGATTCAGCTGTACTTTATTTTTGTTGTGATTTTGAAGCCCTGATATACTCCAACTCTGTTTTTCTTGATACAAAATATACATATCAAGTGAGTCCATTAAACTAACTCAATTTATGAATCCTTTCATTGCTTTATTTAACAGTTTTTCCCTATCTGAAAAATTCTTGTATCTCTTGAGACGTACATCTGAAAAGCATAACTTCTTACCTAACAAACAAAGAAAACTAAAATAGTTCTGGATTTTTTTTCCTGACTATGAACATTCTGCCCTTTATGTTGTTGCAACAACATACCATCTCAGTGAATATGAATGGTTTTTATTAAATTTCATGAGGTCCTTCCTTACCTTCCTGCTAGCAACAACAGATTTCACATGTGATGGCCTAGGGTTGGGATTCTTTTTTATTGAAAAGAAAATAGGGCATCTTTGAAGGGGGGGAAAAAAGAAGAAAGAGTTGTAGTTTGTTAGGGAACAGTTTTAAGCCTTCCATACCGTTTGGAAAGTCACATGGCAAACTTTTACCAGTAAAACTTTCTTATTTTTGTGTGTGGTAATTATACACATCTAAGCTATTTCAGATACGGCAGCAAAATCAGGTTTTTTTAGTGTCACTTCTAAAAGCATTGCTGAAGTCTTAAGACATGTTACTTAAACGTGATGATTGTAATTTTTGCAGGTTTCTGTAGCTGCTTCAAGTGCTGGAAGAGGATCTCCAGCTGTAACTCTAGTGCAGTTGCCTTCTGGTCAAACTGTTCATGTCCAGGGTGTCATTCAAGCCACACAGCCCTCAGTCATTCAGTCACCACACATGCAAGCTGTTCAGGTTAGCTCTTTTATTGTTACATTTTCATGAATATTTGGTGCCTCATAACTCTTTTCCCAACTCATCTTCAATTTCTCTTCATGCCTACCAGTGCTGCAAGATTGACTCCTATGGTGCAGGAAACAATGGAGGGAAAGGTGGCAAACATCCACCCAGTAGCAGCTCTGCAAGCATTGTGCAGCAATTCCTTAATGCTTCCTGTTTATCTTTTAAAAAATGGTGTCTTGGAACTCTGCACTTAGGCAACAGCAAATTTGTGTAATAACATGGTCTTGCTGTGGTGTATCTTGCAGTTTTTCTTTTTGTTAAATTCTACTAATGAGCCTGTCAAGTCAAAAATTTTCAAACATCTCTTATTTTTGCAGAGCGTCTGGGTATAATGAAACTAAACATAGAGTGAAGTGGTTCCTTGTTTTTAGCAGGCCCTGTTAGAGCATCAGGTATTGCTTTTTGTGGATGTGGATATGTAGAGACCAAAAATACTGGCAGCCTCAAAGTAAACATTTATGTGGCAAATGTTCACGTGTTTAAAGTTGCTGGTATTAGAAAACAGGGATCAGTGCAAAATGCGTAAGACGTTTCAGAGTTTTTAAATAGTGACAAAGACTACAGAGAAGGAATTTACAGTGTTTTGAAAATGACTGGGCCTCCCATTGGTGTTTTTCTTGTTGCTGCGAAGGCCTTTGATTTAGTTTTATTAAAGTCTGATTGGGAAATGTCAACTGAATTGCTTTTTACAAATAGAATTAGTGTCTCTAATAAGAGAGGCAATACACCTGTTATGTGGGAACTGTTTTTACCTCTGGTCATTGCAACGTGTCAGGGAAAAGCCACGTGTTGCCAGTCTTCTTGAGAAGCTATCTTTAATGTTAGAGACTTCTTAGTTACTTTCAAATATAGTAACTAAAAAGACATAGGTAAGTATGATTTATATTAGAGAAAAAGAATAAAACCTTGGCCAGATAAAGAATATTTTGATTTTGTGCAGTGGATGTAGATGATGAGACCTCCTAAGTTATGAAATTCTAGATCACTATCGAAAGAGATGCAGTAGATGTCAAGAGACTGGGGTTTGGTCAAAACTGGGAGTCAAACCAGAGTATCCAAAGTAATTACTCTTTTTTAATTGGAATTCTTCTTATTCTCTCTGTAATTTACCAGAGTAACCTTTATTCTGTAAGTGTATCAGTCATTCCCAGTTTTCCATCACTGCTTTTCCTCAAGTCATTATAGTCAGGATATACCTGCAAAGGTAGAGGACTTTATTCAAAGCTTTGAAGAAGCAATTTCTCTGGAATCCCCTGCCAGCTGTTGCTGTGTTGTATTCAGTGAACTCTGGCGGTTTTCCCTTTCCCAACGGAGTAGAAACAAGAAAGTTTTGTCCCAATTAATACTGACTAGTTATTTCCAGGTTTTTGCTTTGGTTTCATTTGAGCATCACGCTAATAGAAAACCAAGTGACTCTAAAAAGGGTTTGAAAATGCTGTGAAAGACTCCATTACAGAGGGTGTTCAGCCCTTCTGTGATCCTCTTCAGTACTTCATCCTGCCACCTGGCATTTCCTCCAGATCATTTGGCTTGAAGTTGATGTGTTCTCTCTGCCAGACAATAGGGAACTTGGGAAATTTTATCAGTTCAATTTAAAAAAATTATGCAGAAGGTTGATGTTGAAGCTTGGGTGACCTCTCCCTCAAACATCTGCAGCTTCCAACTGGAAGGTGTTCAGAATTTTTTCATGTAATTCTGTTGCTTTTTGGGTGAAAATAAATGCTTATCTATATAGCATTCCTTGTTGTTTTGTTAATGTTGTATTAATAGGGAGGTTTGATGTTCAGATTGTTATTTGACTTACTGTTTGCTCCACTTTTTTGTGTATCAAGACTTGGCAGATCAACAGAAGTTTGAAGTTAAATTTGTTCCAATGCAGATAAGGTTGAAGTAGGTGAAGTTGAAGTGTGAATGATGGCCAGGAAAAACCGGCATTGTTTTCTGTTCGTTAGCATTGTGGACATGGTTCCTTGCTAGTAGCAAGTAGCAAGAGTCATCTGAAATGTTAATTTCTCTCTTTGTCATGATGAAAATTTCTTGCAGAAAATGTCTTCTTCCACATTAAAATGCTTAAATCACAATGTGATTTCCTTACCTTCTTGCCAAAATATGACTGTTCCCAACTTTTTCAAGCATCTTCACAGACGAGGCAGGGGCTACTGGTAACCCTTAGTGGACTGCGAAGGTTGAAAGGCAACTAAGGTCTTGTTTTTCTGCCATTTGTGCTGGGACAAATAGATAATTTATTACCTCCCACTCCCCAGTGAAACAAAAATTCTGTTTTGGGTTAGGGTTGCCCAGGCTTTTGGCTGTGCAATACTGTCTTAGTTTGGAAGGATTATGGCAGAGACTTGAAGGTTCATCCATAAGCAGATTGCTGAAGGGCACATTGGGAGGGAAATGGCTTTCAGGACCTCTCTCAGCATTGGTCCATCCTGCAAAAGGAGAAATACAAATTTCTTGACTTATCTGTATCTCTGCCAGTCAAGCTTTGGTGCTGGTTTGAAGCTACACATGCAGAAGCACCCCTCACATTCTAGGTGGCAGATGTAGAGTTCTGATGGTGTTTGTGTGTTACCCAGCAAAATGAGGCTACATTAAGTATTTTTACACAGAACTAGAATGTAATAAAATTAACAAGCAAAGAGACAATTTTATTCTGCAATAATCTGTAGTTTCTTCAAGGTGTAGTTCTACAGGTTTGAGTTGAGGTGGCCCAGACCTATGAATCCCCAGAACCTTCCAGATGGTTATTTTCTGTTGAGGTCAAGCAGGTTTTGTTTCTAGCACTGAACACTGGGGCCTGGCAAATGCATTAATTCTAGAGCTCGTCCTTGAGTTCTCTGAGCTGTTTCTTCTCCCAGCTCAAACACTTGAGCCTTCTGGTCACTTAGATTGTGTTTGTTCAGTGCTTAACACAGTGCTTGATCTGAAACTGCTGTCTGATCTGTCTTTATGTGAAAAGGTTTTTTGTCACACTGATTCAATTCGGAAATCTTAACATACTAATAGTTCTAAGTAGTTGTATGAGTCCAGGAAAATAGTGTGCTTTCCTTTTTCAATAATGACTTTCAGTTCTGTGTAATAATACAGTTGGTGGTCAAGAGTGTGATTGAGCCACAGACCTTAATAATGTCTTGGGTAATTTTAAGAGACAAAGAACATGTGGAAGTGGTAATACTAAAGGTCTGAGAAAATGAGACATTGTGGACTTGTCAGGCATTTCCAAAACTCAGACACCATTGCTGGGCAATGCCTTTGTATTTACGCACATGTGTTAGTAAGTGTAATAAATGTGTATATTTAAATAAAGTCACTTTCTAAATAGCTTTGGTGTGGTCTGAAGAGACTTTTATGTTGTATACTATTATTTAAGGCACATGAGTGAAGTATTTTGTATTTGAAATGTTTAACTTCACTTTAAGAACCAATTGAATTGCATAATATTTTTATATTTGAAGAAGTCTGTCTTCAGTACTTTTTCTAAGTGTCAGACACAAAAATTAACCTGGATTATTTTGACTTTTTTCTTTTTCAAATGGCAGATGTCACCTAAGTGACTATGTCTGGCTAACCTCCTAGTTTGTTACTTGCTTTGGAAAAAAAATTCTGAACTCACATGATTAGTGATGAATAAGTGCACAAATTTCCCATATGCAATCTTGGAAGGAATTTTTAAAAACAGTGTTTTACTCTGTTGCTATCTTCTTTTTTTTTAAATGAAGTTATGAATTTCAGGAACTTTGCTATTGCAGGTAGCATCGATTGCAGATGAAGCTGCAGTATCAGAAGTGATAATTGATCCTCAAAAGCGTAGGGAAATACTTTCAAGAAGGCCTTCATACCGGTAAGGACTTTTTATTTTGGTTTTGCTGGTTTTAAAGGCTGCTTGTGTACTACAGCAAAACTATCTGATAAAACCCAGTTATGTAGTTTTCTTACAGATACGGATTTTCAAATACATAAAAGTACTTACATTCTTTTTTAGAAAAATTTTGAATGAACTCTCATCAGATGCTCCTGCAGTAGCGAAGATTGAAGAAGAAGAGAAGTCAGAAGATGAAGGAACTCCTTCTGGTATTTCTGCAATGGCCACACCAACCAGCCTGTATCACACTAACACAGGGCAATACCGTATGTGTGCACATGTACTATGTGATGTTGCAGAACATACATAGCACAGCTTTGTTTCTAAGAGTTCCATAATGAAGTAGAGATGCTGGATTTTGAAGAAGAATTAGAGCTTCTAAATTATTTCAATTATTGTATTTAATTTTTCCTAACATGGGCATTTTAGATTTCTGGTCTGTTTCTTATAATGTTTTTTTGGTTGTTAAATGCTGTGCATTAAAATGTGGAGGTGAAGCTCAGGTGAAATGAAAAATATTGACACTTAGGTGAATGTTCAGTGTTATACATCATTGCATTTTCAAATTCCTCTGATTTGCTGTGTATTAGTGCTACTTATTAATGGCAATCAGACTTCTTTGAAACGTAAGATTGGAGTATGATATTATTTGTTAACTTGCAATTTTCTTTCTTGAAAGCACTGTGTTTCTTTGTCATCAGTTGTCAAGTATGAACACTTTCCCTGCAGAATTAACCTAAATCGTGATTTCCAACATTTGATACTTCATCCAAATGCAAGTTAAAAGTTAGATTCACAATTCTGTTATATAGGTTTGGTTTTGGATATTGTCATTCCAGTATTTATGGTAAAAGTGTAGCATAATTTGCTCTCTGTGGCTTCTTTGGGCTTAATCAGGTATCATCTACGGGATAATTTTATATTAACTATTTTTGCAATTGTGTGTTCACTAAAGCTTCACTTCTGCTTTTTGTAGGTTTTTTTCATATCTTGTCACAAGTAGTCACACTAACGTGCAGGTATTTTTCCTTTGATATAATGACAGGAAGATTGCACAAGAAATGTTATGGGTTTTTTTTCCTGAAATGAGAGAAGAGAGGAAATCTATTAAAACATTGCAGTGGCATATAAAAGAGGATAGAACAGCTCTCTAGTTTTATTCTAGTCACCCTTAGAGTTCTTCAGTTAGTTCTGCTTTTTGCATCTAAACTAATTATTAACTCTAAGAAGGCAGAATCTACCTATAATATTTATCCTTTCAGCATAGAAAATAATTTTGCTTGTGCTCCTGGGGTGCTTTTCTTGCCCTTTCTGTGAGCTACAGACATAGATGAATGTTTGTTGTGTGATGTCCAGCATCTGAAATATTCTTTTCTGTAGACTTATGGCCATGCTAAATTACAGTTATCCAGCAGAGAATCTGGCAGGTATTTATGACCAAGTTAAATAATTTTCTTAAGTTTTTGAATCATAGTTTTGGTTTTGCTTAGGTTTAGTTAAAAAATCCCCTGCCATTTCAAGGCTTAAAAAGAAGTGCTGGAACATCTGTACTATTACCTAGTGAGCCTGTAAACCTTTAGGATTTCTAAGAAAAAAAAATTTAGACGCTTTAGAATTTAGGTTTGTTAAATTGCAGTTTCCTCCAGGAAACCAGAGTTGTACTAACAATGTCTTGCGGCAGGTGATTGTTAGACTGTGTTTTCATTTGAACACAGCTATAAATCACAGAGACAGGGAAGTGTGTAAATGAATAACGAGACTCACAGTTTTTGCTTTCTTGTTCAAACATTTACTTATGAGAATAAAGCAACAGAATAACACCAACAAGGTGCTTGAAAATCAGAATCCACAAAAATTTAATTAAATGTAATTTTTCTTAGTTTCAACTTGGCTATAAGCCAAGCTTGGAAGATTTCTGGGTTTTGCTGCTTTTTCTTTAAGTTAGAGTTGTAGCCTAAAATGTGCTGTATATTTAAGGTTCTCATCATAACGAGGCATTGCTTCAGGGTGCAGTGGCAGCCTTCATGGGCTCTCTTGATTCTGGCTCCAAAACTTTGTTTCAAGAGCTTTGTCTTCCTGGAAATGGTTTTTCTGACTTATTTTTTTGGTTTATTAATTTGATTTTTGTTTAAGTTTGACTTAAAGTATCGCCTATTGCTTGCTTCAGTGAAGTCTCTATTCGAATTCTGATTACCAGGTGGTAGCAAGGTTGGTCACTTCCTTGTTGTAGAATGGGTCCTAATTTGGAATTTCCCAAAGAGAGGTTAATTGTTGGCTTCTACTCCTTGTGTATAAAGCACAGATCTGAAGCACTTCTGAGCAGCCATCCTGTTGGCTGCCTGTGATTCTCAGGAACTGCTAGGATGTTAGCTAGAACCAGGAACACTGTGTGGGAATGCAGCAACCGGTGTTGATTTTCCACTGGATATGCAGGTCACTACATGTACCTACTTTGTCTTTACATCTCCCATCAGTAGCTCTTTGCTTCTGCCTGTCATTACTGTGCCTGAGTGCTCCTTTCTTCCAGGCCAGCATTGTTTGAACAGGTTCTCCTTGTGCAGGCACCCAGCTGTTTAAGCATTAACTTGTACAGTGTCCCCAGCAATGAAGAACTAACTGGTCTTGCAGTGTCACTGTGGCCATCTGTACTGGGCCCTGATTGAAAAGCAATATCACATGTTACTACATTTGCTGGTTCCTTGTTTTCTCTACTGTTCTCTCTATTCCTGCATAAGAAAGGCAGTTTAGTTGAAAGGATCATTTTAACTCTATGTTGCTGTCTGGATGTCTGAGATGACTATTTTTGGAAAAAATTGATAAGTAAATTTTTCTGGAAAACAAATGTATTTTTTTTTCTATTGGCAGCAGCAATGGCTGTTCTCCACTTACTTCTTAGTAGCCAAGTGGTATGTTGCCATGGTTTCCAAGTATCTTCTTCCGCAGAGCTTCTTGGCTTTGGCTTATGGAAGCAGGCAGTATGACAGGCATGACCAGATAAAGTGTCTTTGCCAGTTACCTCCATTAACATGTGTTATCTTTCTGTTGGGGGAATAAGTAGTTCTGCACAAGGCACTGTCTTGTGTAAAGCCTCATCTGACTACAAACCTGTTCTGTTGGCTGTAGTTCTGTCATGTTGATTATTTACTACTGAAAACAAATTGTTTCCTCAGCTTTGGTGGTGGTCTAATGTGCAAGTATGTGAATCAACCTCCCCACCCCCTGCCTTCTTGTGTGCATCATGATGATCTGTGTGAAAAGATGCAGGGGAAATGAAAATTATTACTTCTTTTGCCATCTGTTTATGTTGCTTGCTATCTTAGGGCAGCTTTTTAACAGTTGGAGAATTATGAAATATTTTGGGAAAGGCCAACTTTAGTTCCTTTTCCTGTTTTTATGAGGGAAAGATCTGGATTTTTTTAGGTTTAGAGCTGTTGATCATGCTCAGAGAGTGGTATTAGTATTGTCTGCAGCCCTAGCTAGAAGAGAAGATGCCACCTCCAGGGACTGTCAAGGAAAGTCCCATGGTCTTTATAGAAAGCCCAGTTTTCAGTAGAGCTGCAGCACAACGAAGTGTTTGTGCAGTGGTTGAGATCAGGACAGTGAATGGGGGATGGGCAGTGTGTTCTGGGAATACAGCAGGAATCAGTCTTGTAGGGGAGGCAATTACTGGAGTTAATTCAGTGTTGTTTAGAAAATCCTGGATTGTGATCTGAATGAATAATTGCAGAACAGCTGTGACATAATTGTTTACTCAGACTCACTGTGGAGCCAAGAGCTTTGTATCATTCTGTGCTGATGTTTTACTGCTCAGGAAGCCAAACTGACTGAATTTTATGTGATATGGTTCTGTGATGGTGTAGACATACCATTTTTGGTGCTAACTGCTGAGAGGCAGAATTTGGCTCTATATAACTTCTTTGGGAGGTAGAGTTGACAGATCCTGCTGCTCTTGTCCTGGACCTCATTAAGAACAGAGGATACAATGATTTACTTGTCTTGCTTCTCTTTTCTTTCGTCCTGCCCCCAAATGGGGCAGTTTCTGCTCTGGAGGCCAGACCAAAACAACATCTTGCTCCTTCCATCCTGCGACCCCCTTCCCATCCTCCTTGTGGAGCCTGTGTGCAGCACTCAGCTGGTTCCTGCATTGCATGTTCCCCATTCCAAGGGCAGGACTGGGGATCCATGCTGAACCCTGTTTCAATATTACTGACAGTGCTCTGAGAGGAATTCCACCTCTTGCTGAAAAGGAGCTAATTTAGCTCTGGGATTTGGCAATGCCCTTTGAAATGTTTATATCTGAAGTTGCACTTTCAAGATAACCTACTGTTGTTAAAACAGATTATTTGAAATCGGCTATCTGCAAAATTCACGTGAATTCTGTATTCAGATAAGCAGAGCCGAACCTTCAAGAATGCCATCAAATACTGTGAATCTGACAATGAATTCAGAGGATTTAGCAAGCCTGAGTCTGTACTTATGTTTGACTTGTGTAGCATCTCAGACCACATATAGAATCACAGAATCTTTTAGGGGAGAAAGGAGTTTATTACTTCTTGGGAATTGTGTTCTCAGCTAAAAGTTTCAAGATTGTTTTAATTAAGAGATAGGGATTTTACTGGTAGATGACTTGGAATTGGCTGGATGGCCACACTTTGACAGAATACAGAGGTGGACCCATGTAAACCTCATGAAGTTCAACACGGCCGAGTGCCAGGTCCTGCATGTGGGTTGGGGCAGTTCTCAACATGGATACAGGCTGGGCAGTGAGTGGATTGAGAGCAGTTTTGTCACAAACGACATAGATGTGTTGGTGAATGAAAAACTGAGTGTGAGCCAGCAATGTGCACTTGCAGCCCAGAAAGGCAACAATATCCTGGGCTGCATCAAAAGCAGTGTTGCCAGCAGGTTGAGAAAGGGGTTCTACCTCTCTGCTCTGGTGAGACCCTACAGGACTGCTCAGCACAAGACAGACTTGGACCTACTTTAGCAGATCCAGAGGAGGGCCATGGACATGATCAGGGGCTGGAGGCTTCCCTGTAAAAGTTGAGGGAGTTGGATTGGTTTAGTCTGGAAGAGAGAAGGTTCTAGGAAGGCCTTGCAGTGGCTTTCCAGTACTTAAAGGTTACATGCTTACAGGAAAGATGGGGAGGGACCCTTTATCAGGGAATATAGTGACAGGATGAGAGGCAACAGTTTTAAACCAAGAAGATAGATTCAGATTAGATAATTACTATAGAGTCTTCCCTGTGAGACACTGGAACAGGTTGCTCAGAGAGGCTGTGGGTGCACCATCCCTTGAAGTGTTCGAGGCCAGCTTGGATGGGTCTCTGAGCAACCTCATCTAATGTCCCTGCCCATGGCAGGGAAGCTGGAACTAGATGATCTTTTAGGCCCCTTCTGACTGAAACCATTCTATGATAATTCTGTGGTCAAGAAAGGCACTGCTAGTTCAAAGGGGTATACAATTAATAATGTCTGTGGGGAATTACATTTTTTCTAAATATTTGATTGTGGCAAGAAATGCAATATGAATTTTTAATGGAGAAAGTATATTTGTATTTCTCATATTGCAGATTAGATGGACAGAAGAAAACCACTCTGCTGTGTCTGTTTTTACATATGTCTTGTACTCTTTACAACTTTGTACAACTTGGAAAAATATTAGTCTAAACTTTCTCTCACCCTAAGGAAAAGATTGTGAGTGTCATAAGACTTTCTCTGTCTAGATGTTCTGGGTTTTGTTTTTTAGAGGTCAATAAACATAGCTTTTATTTTTTTTAAGTAACTTTTACATTAGCATTTAAAACATGATTCTATATGGCTAGGAGCTGCTGTTTTTTTTCTTATATCAAAGGTATTCTGGAGACACAGCAATAAAATGTGTTGAACACTGCTTTTTATCTGCTATCTCTATGGCATGTACTACACAATGAGCTTGATATTTGTGGAAATAACTATTAACATTATCTAAGTTTTGTTACACAATTGATCTTTAAGCAAGGAGAGGACCAGGAGTCCTATCAGAAAGTGTTTATTTTGAAAAAGGATATGTGCTTTTTCGCATGTGTTATCTCTTCCTGTTGCCTAACTTACCATTTTCTTTTCTGTTTAGTTACTATATCTCAAGGTGGTACAATCCAGGCAGTGACAAATTCGGGAGCTCCTCAGCCAGGTGCTACCATAGTGCAATATGCAGGACAGTCATCTGATGGCACGCAACAGTTTTTTGTTCCTGGAAGCCAAGTTGTTGTTCAAGGTATATTTTGTTATTCTACTGCATTTTAGTTTTTTTTCATATTGAACAGTTTTTCTTAAAAGATTCTATATTTTGTGTAATTGGTCTACTATTAAATAAAATACTTACAGATAGCAAGACAAAAGACAGGAGGGGACTCATATTCTCTGCTCAGTAAGGCAGCTACTACTTTTGATTAGGAGGAAGAAAATATCAATATAAAACCACTTTCTGCTTTGAATTCTCTTGTCCAGATTTTGAGACATATGTTTAATTGGAGTACAGATACTGTTACAGATTGAAGTGAGATGCTGAAGGTGCACCTCATTTAATATATGAAACTAATTTGTTCATCTTATTAAAACACTAATTCTGAAGTTCTTTTGGTATGTTTAGGGCAGAATTCCTCTGCAACTTCTGACTCTTGTAGTTATTAGAAAGCAGCTCCTTTACTGAAGTTAGTTTTCTCTCAGAAGAATAATTTGAAGGTCCTATAAAATCCACACACAAACTGAACTGTGAGTAGTGAATTCTTGAGACTTATTGTAGCTTATGCAGGACTTCTTTTTCTTTCCACTCTTCCCAGCCTTTTGGTAATGCTGAGGAAGTTGGAGAACCAAAGGTGTCTTGGATTGTTATTGTTATCAGGGAAAACGGGTTACACTGATGAAAACTTTGACAATAGGGAAGAGATTTCTCTATGGGGACACTAAATTAGAAGCTATATAGGGAATTTTTCAAAGTTTTTATGCTATTGACACAGAGATGTAGGGAGAGAGAGGGCTGTTTGATTACTTTCTTAAGCCAAAATAGCTATCTGTAATGAACCAAGAGCTAGCAAGGCTATAAATAGGTGTTCATGGAGTGGAGGAGAGTCATTAAATAAATGTAGACACAGATATCTGACATAGTTGATGAAGTCCTCACTGGGTTGCCTTTTTTTTAACCTAGTATTGATGTTTGAAATAACTTTCTTTAGGTGGCTGTTTCTCTCCCTTTGCTGTCGAGGTAGCCAAGGGTGTAAAAAAACTAACTAGTAGATATCTGAACTTGTGAGAAGTAGTGATTCTTCCATTGCCTCTGTTTCTTTGCTGAAATACATTGTTGTTCCAAGACTTCTCAGAAGTATTTCAAGGAAGTTTTAAGACTGTGATATGAAAAACCCTTAGCCAAATGTTAGTTTTTATTGTGCAGAAAGTACTGTTACAACTTTGCTAAATGCTACTGTGAATAAATTCTTAGCGAAGCCTTAAGACCAAAACTTGGCTGTTCACACTCTGTTTCCCACTCTAGTAGTGCATGTTTTCTGTCTGTTCTGTATGCATGTGCCTACTCCCTTAAATCAGAGGACTCTCTGTTTTTCCAGGGTGACTATAGTATTTATAGGTACTGCTTTGATTCTTTAGAGCTTTGGGGTCAGGGACAGAGTTCCGAAAACTTCCCAAGTCTGTGAAGAGGTGCAGCATTTAATGATTGTTTCTGGTAGCATTTCAGTCCCTGGGAATTTCATGTGACCAGCCTTCCTTTACAGACTGTCCATTACAGAGTTGTCTTCTGACAGGGCTACTTAGTCTCGCTGATAGGCTCCACAAGATGGAGTAGCTCATTAAGTGTCTTGCCTGTGATGGAAACCTTCAAAATGGATTCAGAGACAGTTACTGAATACCTTCTATATCATGTTTCTGGAAGCTTCTAGATACTTTTAACTACATTGATTTGTTCTCTGTTCATGCTCAGAGAAGTTACTTCCTGGAATTCTCTGTTCCTTTGGCTCAAAGTGCAGTTCCTTAGTGAGGTTCATAGCTGTTGACACAGAAGAAAAATGCTACATAACATACGCAGAAAAAAGTACTAAGCAAACAGTAAGTGAGCATGTAATTAGATATGATGAGAAGATAAAAGGCTTCAACTTACTATACATGCTATTGATACCAAAAAGTCTTAAAAAAAAATCTTTAATATAACAAGGATATAGGAAAAGTGTGTGAAAGCACAGTAATACAATTGTATATAGTCAACAAAACTGAGTTATTCTGCATGGGGTGAGACAGTGGAACTAGATGAATATACAAGTGTCTGATGTGTCCTTACTACAGGTCATCTTGCCTATGCTAGAAAGTCTGTAAGAATATAGTATGCAAGCATTTATCATTTATGTACACTTCATAGTTGACTGTTCACCTAAGATTGTAGTAGGAAAAAACATTCTGCTTAGTAATCTTCCCACATACGTATATTTTATAAAGATTTTGAGTAGATAGCATATAATTTTTTTTTTTACTAATCATAGAAGTAAAGAAAAAATGCAACAAATGTAAGTCCTAGGGCAGAAAAGATTTGTTTCAGAATCTTTCAGATATTTTTTCCTAAAGTATTTGTCGATGAATCTCATGTAGTAATGGATGGCATCACATAAACCTTGTGCTTGATACTTTCTGATAAGCTGGGTTGGGGAAAAATAATTAGAGTAAAAGTGCCAAAGTTGTTGATCCAACTGAGTGACATTGCATTTGCTGCATGTTTACGTATGTAGGCAAAATAAGAGGCAGTTCTAATGTCCGGACAGCTTGCAAATACAGGTTAAGGGTGTTTTTGCTAGCTGAGAAGAAGAAAATGTTTGATTATTAGTCAAAATGAATGTAGAAAAGTTGTATAAAAATAATTTTGTTGGGATTTATGTGTGTTTTCATTTCATGGTCAGTGATATTTAAGATCTGTGGCTTGAATTTCTTGTGTACTTCAGTTCTTCTCTTCTGTTCGTATGATTCTGAAGTGGTCCTGTGATCACAGAACACTCCTTTTTTGCTTTGATGCTTCCACTGTTGCTGTCTTGGCATAGTTGATGAATTACCAGTCTGAATTTTTTTATTTCAGGTAAAAACCTGACAAATTTGCCATGCCTCACATGCAGACTAATGCTTGGATTGTTGGTCTGCAACTAATTTCATTTAAATTGATGTAAATATGGAGTAACTATCTTAGAGCTGAGATTTTTATTATTATTATTATTATTATTTATTTTTTATAACTAATCCAACCATATCTCTTGGACATATTTTGAAAAAGGAGGCAGGGGAAAAGAGGTAGTCCTTACCCAGTTACTGTTCTGCCTGTTACATATCTGAAATCATTAGCATTAGGTTGACTTTGTTAGAGCATTCTTTAATAATTTCTGAAGCTTTTAACTGACATTGAGTGAGTTATTTGTTACCCCACAAAGCCGGAGGCTTTCCTGTATTGCATGCCTGTCCAACAGAGTTCTCTGCCTTTTAGTGACACTGCTCCAATCAAAACAATTACATGTCTGTTTAAAATTTCCTTATTTTCTGTCCAATCATGACTTTGTCTTTTGGATTCGTTCATGAATGTTAGAGCCACATTTTAGTTTCTCTCAGTTGGTGCTGTGAATTTTCAGATCATACTTTCTTTACAGGCAGCTTTGTGGTGAGTGCTTTCTGTAGCTTTATGAATAATTCAGGGAAAAAGGAACAAAGCTAGGATTATAGAAATATGAAAGAGGAAAAAAGCCAAAAACAGGTTTACTGGAAAAGGAATTCTTTGGGCTGCAGTTTCAGTGAGCTGTTCCAGTGAGCGAGCATATTAATGACAGTGGTAAGCAAGTGAGGTCACTATGATGTCAGTGCTCTTGCTTGTAATCCTGCACATGCTTGCTAGTTTGGAACAGTTCATGCTGAGCTCTGGTAGAGGAACAGGAGAATCGTGTGTGCAGAAGCTGATCATGGCTGTAACAGGAGATGAAACAGGTAAAAATTTTATTAGTCCTTTACATGGTATTTTTGTATATCTAAGCAGTGTTCAGTATTCTACATTTTCTTTTGAACCTGTTGCTGTAGCTCTTTTGTCTCTCAAAACTCATACAAAGAGCTTCTGATTCCATCTAGTTAGTGGAGGATTTCAGGGCCGGTTTAAGTTTCATTTGGAGGGGAAAAACAAAAAACCACTTAGTGCATGAGTTCTTGCACAGATTGATTCAGATAACTAATCTTTACTATATGATGCAGGATTTTGCTGAAAAAATTCCACCACTCTTCTTTTGCATTTTTCTTTATTGTGGAGATAGACACATATGTTGCAGTGTTTATAGTTGCTTTTTGTTTTGTAAAAATGACACTGCTTTGTTGTTTGGTTTTTTTTTTAGCAATAAGCACTCCAGATTCGATAGCTGTGTGCATAAACCTAGCTGTAAGGAAAAGGTGTGCATTGTATCAGCACTGTAACTAAACCCTATGGTCTCATTATTAAAAAAATACCGAATGCAAACAGATTTGAGAGCAATAATTCCAAGTATTGCAACGCCTGCCTGTTTTCTCCTCCACGGTTAAAATGGTCTGTTCCTCAGCTAATTGAGTTCAAAAGGCTGACGTCATTAGATTTCCTGGAATCGTGTTGCAGTAGAGAACTGGAAAAGTTAAACTCCAAACAAGATACACATTGACGTCAGCTCCAAGTCATGCTGCGATTTAGTCAGTTCCTTTCTGCTTCGTCAATTGCCTCCGGCAGCTCGGCAGCTTTAACCCCTGCGCTGCTGGCACGGGCACTGCTGGCCATATTGTTTGATTAATTCAAAGACAAGTATCTTCTCCGAGTCGATGTTTGTAGTGCTCAAAGAGATAATGATTCATGCCTTGTGTAGCCAGTTTAGTGGTGAAGGTAAAAACCCTTTGATAATCAAGTCCCCACCATTATGAGTCACAGAAGGGGGAGAATACACATAGAAATACATAGGGTTTTTTCCTTCTGAATAGTCACTGAAAGCACTCAAGTGCAGGGATGCTCTCTAGTGTTCAGCAAGCTACTTTTTCCAAGATGATGTTGCTTTTTTAATTTTTGTTTTTAATTGTTAGTACTTAATTTACAAGGTTCATTTTGCTCTTCTGGTTGTGGTCTGTGTTTTTTTAGTAGTTGTCTTTTGTCTGTTTCTCTTCCTGTTAATAATTTTGTAAGTCTCAACTGAAAGCTTTAAGTTTTCAGTGACCTTTTACTCCCTTGCAGTTTCAAGGAGTTAGGAAAAAAACCAAACTTGACCTGGGGCAGCATGTTAGTGAAATGTGCCAACTCAGGTTCGTTGCTCTGTTAATGATCTCAGTCCTACCTCTGGTACCTTAGGGATTACTTTAAACCTTTGTGAAGCCACACATCTTATCCAGACTGACAAACCTCTGTGGGATTTTTGTCTCAGATGTCGAAATGTGTACTTCTCTTTCATATAGGTACATAAATAGATTTAAAATACTAAGTAACATCAGTAACTTTGAGATACTATGCAAAATATTTTACAGTCTTTGAAATAATTGATTTGCAATGACATATAAAACACTACTGCTAAGCTAAGAGATGCTTTGTCAATGCTATGGTCTGCTTTTTTCTTTGTCTTTTTTTTTTTTTTTTTTACCAGTGATGTCTGGATTTGCAAGGTCTATATCACCAGAATGGTTATTTATCTGTGTTACCATGCAGGCAGGCTTATGAGTGAGACAACTCTCAGGCAGGGACAGCCGCTGCTGGGACTCGATCTGACTATTCAGTGTTGTTCCTTACAGTGGTGTTTGCTGATCCCAGCTGAGATTGGGAATCACTTCTGTTAAGCCTTGCAGCAGGTACATGATCACACTGAGTCCTCTTCACAACAGCTGCAGTTACATCCTGTTCTCTGCCATCCAAGTGTAAATTAAACAAAGACATCAAAGTAGTTGGTCTTGCCAGGCTGAGGTGACCTGGGTTATGGGGCTTTCCCCATGACCTGATCTACAAAATGGCTTGCATGGATTTCTCATTCATTATAGCTAATGCAAACTATAAGACAACATCTTTTATACCTAATGATGAGATAGAACAAGATAGTCCTTACTGTAGACACTACAAAATATATGTAAGGTGAGCAGGATAAAGGTGAGCCTGGAGAGTTGCTAAAAGTTCCATTTTCATTCCATTGTGACTGGAACTGCTAAAAAATGTGGAGAACTTAAAGAGAGGGTTAATTAATTCCCCAGTAGAACTACAAGACTGCCAAGCCCTATGTTCATGGTGGCTGCCTGTCAGTGCTCACGGGGCTGTTCTGGACTCATTTCTCCCTCCCCTATCCCCAGGGGATTATCCAGGTCAGTTCACTGGTCCAGTTCATCTTGTAATTCCACAAACACTTTTACCCACAGGATGGAGAGCTGGGGGAGGTGCAGGGGGTTTAAGCTGATAATGATTTCAGGACATGGCTGTGGAATTGTAGTCTAAACACAACTTTATTCTATTTTTTTTATTTAGTTAGTGAAGCACCTGCAGTAATACAATAATAGTATCTTTTTATCAAGTTTAGTTTCTTTATTTGTGTACCTGTCAGCATCACCCAAATGTTTTTGTCTACATTGTATTTTTCCAAGTTGTCCTAGTTTCAGCTGAGATAGAGTTAAATTTCTTCCTAGTAGCTGGTACAGTTCTGTTCTGGATTTAGGATGAAAGCGCACTGATGTTTTAGTTGTTGCGATCAGTGCTTGCACTAAGTCAAAGACTTTCCAGCTTCTCATGCTCTGCTGATGAGTAGGCTGGGGGTTGCACGAGAAGCTGGGAAGGGATCACTGAGACAGCTGACTCCAACTAGCCAAAGGGATATTCCATACCATAAGCCATCGTGCTCAGCACATAAATTGCAGGGAGAGCTGGCCAGAGGACCATTGCTTGACAACAGTCAGGGCATCAGTGGGTGGTGAGCAATTGCTTTTCATTTGCATCACTTGTTCTTTTTGGAGTTTATTTCTCATTCTTTTTGTTATTTTCATTGCATTTATTTTATTTTCATTATTAAACTGTTCCCATCTCAAGCTGTGAGTTTTCTTACCCTGTTCCACTGGGGTGGCGGGAGTGAGTGGTGCGGAGTGAGTGAGTGGTTGTGTGGTACTTAGTAGTAGTCTGGGGTTAAACCATGACACACAAGTTTTTCTATTATTTGAATATTGCTTAAAAGAGTTAAAATATAAATTAAGTGTAAGATAATAGCCTCTGCAACATCATCTTTTATATTCAGTTGTTTTAATGACAAAATTTGAAAGTTTTGTTTAGTGATAATATTAAATACTTAGAGAAAGGTAAGTGCTTGCCTAGAATTTGAAGAGGGATACATTTTTTGTTTGATTCTTTTTTTCTGTGTCAGACAAAACACAAGTACCTAGGATTTTCACAGTGTTTTAAAGCTGAGGAACATCAAGTAAGAACAAAGTACCTCATAAATACAGAAATGAGGTGGAACTACCAGAAAGATACTGGTTTCAAGTAACATTGGATCAGCGTTTAGCTTGGGGAGAGCTCAAAACTCATAGGCTCAGGAGCTGGATTTGAACTTTTGCCCTCTGTGCAGCTACACCCCTTCCTGTGCAACCACTGCCACCTCCTCTTGCTCATGCTGCAGCATCCTATCTGTGGTCATCGAGCTCCTGTGCATCATGAGCACCTGTCTGTTCCCTTTCATTTTAGAAACAGCAGCTCTCCTGGGTTTTCCAAGGGTTGCCAAACTGCTATTGTAAGAGAGGTTGTAAAGGTATCACAGAGAAGGAGGAGAAAGTTACCTACTGAAGGAAGTTGACTCCTGAAATCTGTTAGAGAACATGGTAGCATATAAACCTCAGGGGCTGCAACAGCAGGACCATCTTTTTGTGGGATTGTGCAAACAGGAAAGGAGTGTGGCTGCTCAGAATTGTTTCTCAAACAGCTTTCCCCACGTTGTCTAAAGAGAGCCATGTGGAAACTCTCACAGGCTTCAATCTGTCAGGCTAGTGGGGACACATGTTAGAACAATTTAGATATTTTACAGTGTGAAAATAAGCACTATTAAGGTAAAAAATATATTTGTGACATTACAGACCTGTGAAATCTGTGTCGGGGATGCTGGATAACTCATTGACAGAAATCTGTTATTTTCAGAGATAAAACGTATGCATAGTTCTTTTTTGCCATAAAGTTTAAAATGTTTCTTTATACAGCTGCCACTGGAGACATGCCAGCTTACCAGATTCGAACTCCCACTACTACCTTACCTCAGGGAGTGGTTATGGCAGCCTCACCAGGGACTTTGCACAGTCCTCAGCAAATGGCAGAAGAGGCAACACGCAAGAGAGAGCTGAGACTTTTGAAAAATAGGTAAGACTATACAACAATTCATAGTCAGTGTTCAAAAAAAACCTCCAGAGCATTCTAATGAAATTTTCTTAAGGTTGTGAGCCCTGCATGTAATTGATGAAGAGAAAGCAGGGAATCCTTTGTCAGTCATCCCACATTCTTAAAGCATAAAGTATTGGCTGTTAACTCTGGAATTGACCTTATCCCCATGGATTTTTTTTTGAAAATATTATAATAAATTTTTACACATTTTGTTGAATTTTAATTCCCTTCTTCCCGCATTGCTGATCATAAAATGGCCATTTTGAAACATCCTAGCAAAGAATTGGTTAGGAAAATATCTGAGGATCTTATTAGCGGCTGTCCATTAAGGATGCCGTGATGAGGACTTATTCTAGGATGGAATGATAATTATAGACTTTGCTAAGTACTTGGCTACTGGGATAAGTTACTTGGCAGTGCCTCAGTCATTTTGTGAGGCATACTGTGTGAGGTGGCTGTATGTTTTTTAATTAGTTGGCATGGACTTGACTGGATGTTGTAAATATCAGTCCTTCTCTGTGCATTCTTCTTGCTGTTCTTAAAGGAGTCTGTCATTTTTTAAGCATGTAGTCACCTCTGTCATTGGCAGATTAATAGAAGAAATATTCTGCTGTGCAGATCTCTAATACACTGACTAACCACTTGCCTTAAAATTGAATTAATGGTATTGCTTTGCTCTCATGCCTGTCCTTTATTTTAAATTACTCATGAGGATCACTGCATTGTTGTGCCTCCTTTTGTTTCTCCTCTCTTAGTTTTAAAAGTAATGCCTATGCTATAGCTCATAACTTTACAAATGTTACTCTCATGATTTGACGGTTTATCATGTTCCAAGATAGTAAAAGAGTGGACTCCCAGTACTTCTAATATTGCTTCTGGAATTGAATGCCTGTTTAGTCACATGCTCTGAAAACACTACTCAAAGTGTTTAACTTCAATATAACAGACTCTAGCAGAACTATAAGAATGGCTTCAGGCTGTCATTTTGCCAGCAATAAAAACCACAGACACTTGTGAATGTGCTCAGACAGCCAGTTCTAAAATGATAATAAACTGTATTTGTTTGGATTTAAATTTTACTGTACATTGTTACATTAAGGTAAAAACTTAGAGCATGTTGTAAGCTTGGCATGTAGCTTTTTATCTGAAGAGAGTAGCGTTATGCTTGTGTTTTCTGAAAGTAAGTTCTTTAGGTTTGTTTTTAAGATTCTGATAGCAGAAGAAAATGCTCCTGATTAAACACACAAAATGGAATGTGACTGGAAGAAAAAATGCTGCCTTCCATCCTAACGTTTATTACAAATCAAGTCCACAAATGATCATTTATTCACTATTTTTTTCAGTTCTTCTGTGTATTATTTCTGTCTTTGTATTTGGTGATGCTGAATTCATTTCAAGTTTTAGTTGTTTTGAATTGTATTTTAACTATGTTACTGCTTTTGGCTGTTACTTGATGTTTTGTTTGTGCAATCCAGCAGTTGTTGGTGGTGGTTGTTGTTGTTACTGTGGAACTGCAGGGATTGCAGGTAATTAAATTTTTCCAGTGTTTGCCGTATTGTGGCTGTTCCTGTAGTCATTTGCCTTGTATTGGTTCCAGGGAAGCTGCCAGAGAATGTCGCAGAAAGAAGAAAGAATATGTCAAATGTCTTGAAAATCGTGTGGCTGTGCTTGAAAACCAAAACAAGACTCTCATTGAGGAACTCAAGGCCCTCAAAGATCTTTATTGTCATAAAGCAGAGTAACTGTCTTTCATTTGGACCTCGTTTATTATGAACTTTAATCAAGGCATGAGAGGAAGCAATTCTACAGATTGCCATATGAACTTGAGAAAGAGACACTTGAGGCCCTTGTGGAACCCAGTTTTGCTTAGTGTTTTCAGACTGATTTGGGAGATATTCCAAAATTTGGAATTCTGTCCTAGTCTCCATACTCTGCTGAGCTTTCTAATGGCATGCAAATGGCTTTTTTGTTTGCACTTTTTACTTCTGCTTTTTGCAGGGAAGCTGCTAAAGAATGTCGACGTCGGAAGAAAGAATACATAAAATGTCTGGAGAGTCGTGTTGCAGTGCTAGAAGTTCAGAACAAGAAACTTATACAGGAGCTTGAAACCCTAAAAGACATTTGCTCTTCCAAAACAGATTAGTAAAAATATTTATTATACTGTGAACTAAGATATGTCCAGTTGCTTTATGAGACAATACATAGCCAACATGAATTATGGCTTTCTCTTTGTGTCATTTATATTATATTCCAACTCCTAACATTCCTGAATGCTTTCCTGCTTTTTGTCAATTCATTGCTCTAATTTCAGGTTTTCCATGCTCCTCCCTTCCATCTCCCAAGGAGCCAAATGTTAAAAAATATAACAAAGTAAAAAAAGCGCATAATTTCTAAGAGCTGTTTCATTGCCATATATTTACATACTACTTTTTACATGTTACTGAGTATCCTGCACATAGAAAATATTTTACAATTGTTTTAGATGAATCATAAAGATAATGCATCCAGTAATACAAGAAAATCAAACAACCCAAGGTATCTCAGGAAAGAGTTTATAAAAGAATGTTATGATTATATGTATGTACTAGCATACTAGTCTACAGATGATTTTATGGCATATTTTTATATTAGTTGCTTTGTGGAAAAAAAAAGTATTGTATTGCTGTCACTGAGTGCCATGGTTAAAGATAGTTTTTAATAGAACCATGTTGTTTAACCTGTGTAGTGTCTGATTTCCTTCAAACCCTTGGTTGAGCTGCTTTAAAATCCATGAGTAGCTGGAAGAGGATAAAGGAAAAAAAAAAACCACACCTAAACTCATGACATGATGCTGGGTATGTTGTAAATACCTGCAAGAAGCTCTCAATTATATGGCTGCTATTTACTTAAATTTTTTGTAGTCTGCAGAGTATTCGATTTATTAGAGGTCTGTATATGAAAATTTAAATTTACATCTTGAATACTTCCCATTCTAGATTCTGTACACCTGTGGACAGTTGGCTGTAGTGATGGTGCAGTTCTTTTCACAATTTCAACAATCTACTGATGGTGATACAGGTGTCCTAAAGAAGGAAGTTTTCCAATAAACAGTAACTACTGATTCACTGGGTTCTGGAGTAGACTATAGGTGAGAGCTGAAGATTTTTAAAATAAACCCATGTTTAGATTACAGCTCTCGTAAATGCAGTATATGCCACTTTCCATTGTGCTTTGAAAGAAAATAGTGCTTATGCAAAATCACTTCCTGGTATTTCTTTAATTTGGGTGTCATCTAATTGTTTGTTAGTCAGTACAGTCTATGAGCAGAGTATTTGGGAGCTTTGCTGGAACTAATAGCACCATTGCCTTACTGATGTGGTAGGAAGAAAGGCTTGGTTCCTACTTAATTGACTTTACTGAGGGGGAACTGTTGTGTGTGGAGGGGAGGAGGGATGGAATCATACTGAGGTCATTGAGACTTCTTAATTTAAACTGAATTTGCATTTAACCCACTTTACTCTGAGCCTGTTGGGGGGATTGATTTGTATATGTTTTTTAATTATTTTCCCGAATTACATGAAATACGCAAGATAACTTTCTCAAAATCTTTGATAGTCCCACAAGGTGACTGAGTGAGGCCATTTGTAAGAAGAGATATTCTCTCTTGCTTCCTGCAGCCACAACAGTTGATTTAAGGAGGAAACAAGCTGCCTTTTGGCCCCCTAAGGCTCTGCTGCAGGTCTGGAACAGAAGTAAGCTTTGAAATATCTGCTTCACTGTGAAAATACATCTGAAGTGCTAAGGTCAGCAGAAGTCAAAGGTTCTGTTAAAGTTGGACATGGTGGATACAATCCGCAGTTCCGTGTTGCAGAACCTACACTGCATAAAAAGTGTCCAGTAAATTGTTTGTTATGGCTCTGTCACTAGAATCTGTTTTATGTTACAGGTAGGCATTGCTCCTGACTGTTAAGGGATTTGGAAACCTAAGTGGAAAGAAATTTGACTGCATGGTGGATGTCCTCCCATAAAAGCTTCCCTTTTTCTTCACAATAATATCTGATACTAACTGTAGTTAGAAATTTGATAGGAGAAATCCTTATCTGTTCTATATTTATGTAGTCTACATTTCTTCACCAGTAGACTCATAGAATGGTTTGAATTGGAAATTACCCTAAAGATCATCTTCCAATTCTCCCGCCATGGGCAGAGATGCCACTCACTACTAGATTGTGTTGCTTAGAGCTCCATCCAACCTGACCTTCAATACTTCCCGATATAGGGTATCCACACCTTTTCTGGGCAGCCTACTCAGTGCCTCACCACCCTATGAGTAAAGAATTGATTCATAACATCTTTTACTTTAAAATCATCCCCTGTTGTCCTATCATTACTTGTGTAAAAAGTTGTTCTCCTTTTATGTAAGCCCCTTTTAAGTACTAAAAGACCCCATGAGGTCTCTCTGGACCCTTTTCTTCTCCAGGATGAACAGGTCCAGCTATTTCAGCCTGTCTTCATCAGACAGGTGCTCTGACCCTGGGATCATGTTGGTGGCTCTCCTCTAGACCTTCTGTTATAGGTCCATGTCTTTCTAGTGCTGAGGACTGCAGAGGTGGATGCAGAACTCCAGGTGGGGTGTCATGAGGGCGGAGTAGAGGGACAGAACCCCCTCTCTCAACCTGCTGGCCAGGCTGCTTTTGATGCAGCCTAGGATGGGTTTGGCCTTCTGTATAGTGAGTGTACACTGTGGGCTCATGTCCAGCTTTGCATTCTTGAGAAACCCCCAAGTCCTACTCCGCAGTGCTGCTCTCAGGGAGTTCTCCCAGTCTTCACTCATGTCTGGGATTGCCCCGACCCAGGTGCAGCATCTTACACTTGGACTTGTTGAATTTCATGAGGATCTCATGGGCCCACTTCTCAAGCTTGTTCAGGTCCCTTGGATGACATCCCATCCTTCTGTTGTGTCAACTGCACTGCTCAGCTTTGTGTCATCCAAAAACTTGCTGAAGGTGCCCTTGACCTCACTGTGCATGTCATGGATAAAGATACTAAAGAGCATTGGTCCCAAGAGTGATTCCTGTGGGACTCTGCTTGTTACTGGCCTTGATTTGGACACAGGGCGATCGAGCACAACTCCCTGGCTGCATCCATCCATCCCATTCCTTATGCACAGAATAGTGCACTCTAGTTTTCAAGCATTTGATTGATGTTTATTTGTTATTTAAATAATTACTTGGGGGGGGGGAGTGCTTTGTTAGTAACGGGAGCTAAGTCCAAATGCTCTTGGCGTGTGTTTGGTCATTCTGGAACACATTTCATGTGTTTATCTGTACCAGGGAGAAATATCCTACTTCAGAAAAGCCAGATGCACAAGAGCTGGATCATTTAGGCTAAGACTAGGAAAAAGAGAAGTTTTTATGATGCTTTATTCTTCTCAGTAATTCAGTTCGGTACAGCAATTTTGAAAGACTCAGCAACACATAAGTATTTCCTTGATTTTTTTTTTTTTTCCCCCCCCTTTGAAGTGTCAGTTTAGCCCTCTCTTATTTTACATCAGTTGTGGGACTCAGTTTGTTCTACGTCAATGTGAATGTTCCTGAATGCGTGTCAGTACTGGAATCCAGAGTCGGTGCACGTGCACTATGAACAAGAAGAGAATTTTTCTTTTTACTTGGTGTTCATCAAACTTGTGTTCATGCATAGAAGTCCTGTGCTTGCTAGTGCTCCTCTCCAAGGGCACATTAAGTGGAAATGGTTGGAATGAATTGTTACTTCTCACTATCCATGGAAGAAATCTGAAATTTGACAGATCTGAATTCTGTTGAACTAGGCTTTGGGTTCAATATTCTTTCCAAAGAACTTCTTGACCACAAGATCAAACCTATCTTCTGTTTGTAGCATGTGTGTCCTTAGTTTTAATGCCTTTTACCACGATTTGATACTGTTTTCTACCTTCTTAGCAACCTCTGAGACCAGAAACAGTAACTGAAGAGGTGTTCAGTCTTAATTCTCCTATTGGATGGTTGTGTCACCCTCTCACTTGACAAGACTGGAAAGTGCCTACCTCTTTAATAAAAACATAATTCTGATTGTTGGATACCAGTAGGATTTCCACAAAGACCTTTTCAACACAGTTAACAAAGAAACATTAAATTTGAGTTGGTTTATTACAATGGAATTTGAGCAGTGCCCAGGTTTGAATTTGTCAGCCAGGAATCTTGTTTCTTCATTATCCAAAAAAAAAGGCCAAAGTATCTGTTTTTCTTTATGTAAGAAAATTGCATTCCTATGGTCCAAAACTCTTCTCTGTTGCTGAAACTACACAAATGTTTGCAAATTTCTTTTAGATAGCTAGAGGATTGGCCTTTACAGGAAGGTGTGCACAATACTGCATGGTTTGTTGTTTCTTTTTTTCTGAATAGATTTTCATGTAGCTCAGAGAAAATGGTCTCTTGAAAAATGTCTTCAACCTTCTAGAGTTGTGGGCGATGAGGAATGTAATAGTCAGCTTCCTCTTAAGGTACAGCTTTGAGTCATAGCTGTTTCTTAAGCAGACTTGCAAAGAGAAATCTCTAGACTATCCTAGCAAATTTCTATCGACTTCCTAAAACAGCCTCAACTGTTTTGACCTGGGGAAAAAAGGGATTAAAATAAGCATATTGAGCTAATAGATGTGGATTTAGTTTCTTGAGGGGAGGTGGGGACGGGGGAATTTTTTTTGGTTGTTCCCACAGATTTTCATGTTTGCATGAATAATTGTAAATTCATATTTTGACTGCACTAGAGTGCAGGTTGTCTCCTGCTGGGTTTTCCTTCCATTCTTATCAATTAATTAATTGCAGATTTGTACTTGTTATCCTACAGACATCAGTGTAGTAGCTAAATTCAGTGTAATCTTTTTCTGAATGAAGTTATCACTTCAGAGAAAACAAAGGGGCTCTGCTCAGCTTATGGTTTGGATTGACTCATTTTGTCCACAGTTATTTTCTGTTTCATCCCCTTGGTGTTTCATGTGTGGGTGTGTACATGGCAAGATTGCAGCAAATACTGAGCTGTTAAGCAGCTAAGAGAAGTAACTGCCTTTTGGTTGTCAGCCTTCTTGCATAAAATATTGTATGTGGGGATAGGGTTTAATTTGTTTGGAGATTTTTTTTTTTAAGGCACTATGAGTCTCCTATGGATGAGAGAGAACAATGATTTCATTATTCCAGCAAAAGCTACGTTAGCTGTAGTATTTCCCTAATTTAAAAACAGAAGAAAATGTGATAGTTAAGTTCTAGGCAATCTGATAGCATCTCGTGCAGACAGGCAGTAACAGGTAGCAAAAGCCAGTTCCTTCTGTGTCTAATCTTTTCTAGTCTATTTTCTGATGTTTCTGTTTTTTCCTACTTCTGAATTAACTTCCTTGCAACTGGCTTGTTTGTCTTAGTATGAAGCAGAAACTGTGTATGAACAAGATCTCAGAGTATTGTGAGAGTTGAGTGCTCTGTGTAGACTAAGGAAAAAAATAACTACATTGTATTTTGCATGACTTGAATGGAAAAAACAGTGAAGGAAGTGTCTTTGTTATGGTTACTGCTGAGGTTTTTCCTCTCCTTTAATACCATGTATCAGTGGAATTGGGTGTGATTAATACATCTCGTGAATGGAATTATAGCTATCGAAATGTCATAATTCAAAAATATGGTTACCTAGCCCAATCATTGTTTTTGTTTTGTGGCTTCAAAAATATTATTTCCAAACATCCTTGAAATGTTTTCATTTTCATGTTTCTCCCCTCCCCCTTTGTGCTCACACCGTGTAAAAGCTACTGCAGATGTGTTTAACAAGCGCAGTCTGGACCATAAGGTTTGCTTTTTCTAAAATAGGATTTTTTTTTTCCCCCCTCCTCAGCAAGGTATCACATTTGTAGCTTTCATTAGTTCTTATGGAAGTGAGGGAACTGCAAACACATTTTTAAGTTTAATGTATACTGAGGTATTTTCCTGGTGAAATTGATTTTGAAGGACTAGATTCTCCAAGATCCTGGTCGTGGGAACTAAAAGGCTTCTAAAGTCTGTCAGGTGCTGCACATAGAAGAAAATTCTTAAATCCTTACATTCCTGCATCTTTACCAGTGAAGTTGTCAGTTGCTTCGAAGATCCCAGGCGTGCACTTGGAACTGCAGCTTTCTTGACAAAAATGAGCAGCCCAAATCTGTTGAGACCTTTGCAGCAGACATTCCTCTGCTTCTTTCATTTGAGGCCTGACCTAATTAGCCTTTCTGAAGAGTGTCTAGTAGAAATGGGCCCAACATGAAATATAGCCAGAGAGAAACAGTAAAAAAGGTTAAAGTGAACAAAGTGTTTAAAAGCCGTGCATGGCGTAACACAAGCAGGCAGGTATTGTGAGTTTCCATGTGAGACTTATTTCTGTTATTTTTTGTGCAAGAACCCTGTTAGTCTGTGAAGGAATCAGAGCTCTGCAGTTTTGAGCTCAGGATGAAAAGCATGAACATGTCAAAATTGTTCCAGTTTCTATTGTTGAATCTTGTGTAAATTGTCACCTGTCTCCCTATACTAACAGACCTGTTCCATACATTCTCTGTTTTTTTGGTAGATGATTTGCATTTTCTTGAAATACTCATGTAATTTCCAGAGAAATGACAGTCACTCATGTCTGTCTGATTTCTTCTAGAATGTTTTGAACCTGATGATAGATGTGTCAAAGATCTCTCAAAGTTCATGAAAATAGGTGATTAGCAATGAAGGCGTGAAACTACTAAAGGAAAAGTTGGAATGTAAGCTTTGATGGATATAAGAAAACTTGCTGGGAATTCATTCACTGATTTCATGTCAATCATAGAAAGCAAGGTTTTGTTTTATTGCTGACAAGTATTTGTATTTTTGGAGGATGTTTGAATTTCTATGAAATACTGTATTTTTTTGAAAGGAGAGGGTATTTACAGACAGAATGTGTTTTATTAAAAAGCTTAAATACCTTGCAGACCTAAGCTGTTGAGTCTGATGTTCTCTCCCTCTTCACCAATCTGGCAGTAGTTGACTAAAGGACAGTGGAATGTATAATGATAAAATACTTGTTGGATGCTCTCCCAGGTTTAAACAGTTACTGAGAATCTTGCACACTTCAGCTAGGCAAGTAAGTTAAAAATAGACTGGTTTCAAAGTACACTATTTTCAAGAAAAGGTACCCACTGTCTTTACAGTTGCATTGTATTAGCTTTGAGTAGAGTTACTCTTAAATTTAAATGCTAGTCATTTCTGACCTTTGAGGTGAAGTTGGAAGCAAAAAGACACGATTTTTTTTCCCAGCTGTTTTAGAGTGACACCTTGTGGAGTACAAATGTTTGCACTTTATTTCCGAACTGACTATGAAGTCAAAGGATGTTCAAGAAGTAGAAAGTTTCATGTATCCCAAGGGGGTGAATATGGGGAGTGGGATGTTCTGTGGCTATTGAGGACACAAACTCATCTGTCATGCTGTTCTTGTCTTAATATGTAGTTAAAATTAAGTGATTTGATAGCTTTCTAAGAGGAAAAAAAATAATTTGAATTTTCAGTTTATGAGGAGAATGCAGAATACAGGAAAAGATAAAGGTGCAGTGATGAAGAAAATTATTTTTCAGGCTAGAATGACTCCACTTTTCTATTAAATTTCTCACTTCTGCATTACAACGGTGATTATATGGTATTCTGTCCCCCACAGTCTCACCTGCAAGTGGCTGTCTGGATCCATAGTTCATACAGGACTGTGTAGTGTTTTTCCATAGCACCTGTGAAGCATGAACTGAGCACCTAAACCGAATTTTTTCTTTATTCGGGAGAATTAGCCAAATACATGAAATGTGATGTCAAGACCTAGAACAAACGAATTTCCATATGGTAAGTTTATGGGCCTATTCTATGAAAAATGAAGAGAGATGTGGTTTTGGAATTGTTATTGAATAAGAGATGCATTTAAATATTTATATAATTTGACAGTTAAATCAGTTTCTAATGCCATGCAACTTCCAGTCATAAATGTAATGTTAACGTGGTCGCATTTTGAAGCTGTTCTTCAAATTTGTGTTGCAGCTGAGACAGTCTGAAGATGGTTGTATCCACTTTCACTGTTGTATGCCTGCAAAGCTTATGAAGTTGATGTGCTGTCCCAGGTGTTCTCATTGTAGCTGGTTTGGCCAGGGTTACATGTAGTTGTGTATCTTTTCCCCAGATTGGAGTGTTTCTGAGGTTAGAAATGGTGTGCTCGGACAACATCTAACAGTAGCTCTTGCAGTTTGAGTAGATTAGGCAGTTTCACCAAGTCCTTCTGTTCTGAGTTCACACACACACACACACACACACACACACACACACACTCCTTTCAAGAATGAAAGAAATAAATGCTACATTTCTTTAGCCAGTATTTTAGCCTTGGAAATGCTGAAGTCTTCTGTTTGGTCTCCCACATTTGCCATTAATTCCCTGAGGATCAGAAATGCGTTTTTCCTCATAACACAGCTGAGTGCTTTTATTAACAGCAGAAGTCTCACTGTCTGACTTGGAAACATAAGGGGAGAAGAGAAACAACTTGTGCAAATATGCAAGGCAATATCTGCAGGCCTCAGATCAGAGCCATCTCTAGTCACACACTTACAGCTCATCTCATGAGTAAATAACTAACAAGCTCTGCTTTCTACTGCACATTTGCCCAAAAACAGATATAAGAGAACTTGTTGAAGTTATTCTTATACTTCTGCAAGTACCACTTTATATCAGCTCCTTTTAATTTGTTTTTCAAGTTCTCAGAGCGATGGCTCTTGGAGCAGAGTTTGACCTACCTGCCTCCAGGTAACAATGTTCAAGTTCGAGTTTTTCTCTAGCAAGGTGGTTGACTTCCACCTTTGTTAATGGAACTTGTTACTCTTTTTCATACACACTTCACAGTAAGGGAAAGGCTACAGAGATGTCCAAGAGCTAAGTGTACTAAGGTAAAGGCGTATGTTCAAATTTGAAGGTAGGAAGAGCTTTCTCCCAGTAAGAAAGGGGCACATAATAAAATTATCAAAGCTATACTCTCAAGTTTCATAACAAACTTTAAATCTGGACCAAGTTAATTCCTCACACACTCCCCTGTAAAGGTTTTGAAAATACAAAATTTTAACTGTACAGCCAGTCTAAAGGGTCTGAAAGAATCAGTTTATAGCAGATTATATAAAAAATCTGATTCTAATGCCTATCTCTGCTAAAATTCTAGGCAAATAAACCTCGTGCTTATATGGATTTATTGTGCACTGTAGAAAGACTATATTTAGGACAGAGGAAACCATGATTAACCATGTCTGTATAAACTTCTCCTTCAGATATGGGGCAATTTTATCTGTCTGAATTACTCTTGAAAAAATCTTCATATACAGAAAAAATTACTAAATTGCAGTAATTTATGCAATTGCACAAGACAAGTCATGTGTAGATCAAATAGAAAATATGAGTCAATTAGTGTCGCTTATGAACAGGACAATTGAGTATGTAGGTCACTTTTTAGAGATTAGTTATCTTGGGATCTTGGGCAGATTCCCAGCAAAGTGAAACACACTTAATGGAATTACTGATACAAAAATAATCCTATTAAAATAAAACAATAACTTTGCAATAATGTAGAGAAATGGTGTAAAGGCAGCAGCTTGGTTTTAAAATACATACTTGAAATGTGTTGAAAAATCACCAGGACAATGACTAAATTTTAAATAGGATTAAATATTATATTCCTGGTTAATTAATCTGCTTTGAATCTTTAACAATTTAATATAAGATGGAAGGTATTCAAAAATACAGGGAACATAGCTGTTAAGTGACCAGCTGATTCTTGGTATGTGACATTTAGCCCAAATCAGCATGTTTAGTTTGCTCAAATCAGTCAATAATTGCAGCAGAAAGCTTAGCTGGACCTGGCAGCAGCATTTAAGCTAAAAAAAATAAAACTCACAAACCCAGTAGGCACCTGAGGCAAAATGAAGGAATATACTGGAATGAACGGGCTGGAAAAGATGGTAGTGCTTACTCTTTGCTCAGTATTCAGTAGGAGTGGTATGAAATGAGTCTGGATTGCTATGCCTGCTTCTTCAGTGTTTGGGAAGCTGAATGTGTCCAGTGAGAGAAGCAGAGCTGTCTGAAGACCAGAGTGCTTCACAGCCAGAACTTGAGCTGCAGATGTACTTGTGCCTCATTGCAGAGGTGCTAGAGAGGGCGAAACCTTGAAGAGCATCCCACATTGTTGATACTCAAGAGAACTGCAAAGGCATTTGTGAACCTGTTGTGGGAAACAGTGTTACATTAAGGGCCAGATAATAGATTGTACAGTAAATTGTCACACATCGAAACTCTAGAGGTCTGATCCTGAGTATGGTAGCTGGATCTTTCAGTATGCACCTCTCTACACAATACATGATTGATTACATTAAAATTCAGAAAATTCATAGGAGTAGCCATCTAAACTCCAAGACTTCTTTCTCCAGACTCCTGGTCAAGTTTGTTAATTGCTTGAAGTAATATTTTTCTTGCTTAACAACGGTAATCTAAAGTCTAGGTATTCCTCTGAAGTCTAGCCTGTATTTCAGTGGGATAGCTGGCAGCATTTCTGCAGTGCTGTGCATAACTCTGAGGATGGGGTTATTTGGCTTTGAAGTTCCTTCCACTGAACAAATAAGCAATTCAGAGAAGAGGTAGGAAGAGAGGGCTGATTTTTCAATAACTAAAGTTAATCAAGATAGACCCAACACCAAGGTTATAAATTCCTGACCTTTCCCAAGACAGATCAACTTTTATCTTGAAGAAAAATCCCGAGAGGAGCAGCTATGGTCAGGAAGCGGAGATGGTATTGTCAGACCAAGGGTGTACAGATGACAGACCTTGACCACTGTGGCAGCTGAAAACTTCCAGGATGGCTAAGTTCGTGTTCGTGGACAGAGGAGGAATTGAATGCATCCTACGCACTTGGGACTGTGATCCTGATTCTATGCCACAGGAGATGCTCCATAAACATCCTAGGCATGGATTATATAATTTTAAAGAGCAGTAATAGCTTTGTTGGCTTTATATGTCAAGTTTGATCTGAAAGTATGAGGTAGGTTTTGCAACTTTGAAGCTAATTGAAACCCCTAAAGCCATCAAGCCTATGTTCCGGATTCAGTTTAGGTTGAGTGTAAGCAGCAGTCCTATGAGCACTGAAAAATTGTAGCTGTTAACAGGAACAAAACTGTAGCCATGTCAGAAGCTCTTAAGACTGACATTTCCAAGTTCATTCACATCCCATTTTAGACAAGAAGACTTTGTCTTTAGGTCTGATCTTGTTGCAGCATGTTTAGTCAAATAAGTTCTCATTAATATTTCTACTTTGAATGTGGATATGATTATGCCTGAAGTACAAAGATATCCATGACCATTAAATACTAGACAATGATTATTTTATGTCCCTTATTTTACTCTTCCTTATTAGCTAGCATATTTTAACTTACTTAGTATTAAGTAAAAACTTAACTATGTATGAGGAGTTCCTAACCTTTCGAATGTGTTCTAGAAATGTTTTACGGATATTTGCAGAATTGAAGAATTGCATAACAATACAAACAGGGCTTAAAATGACATGTGAGACTGTGACTCTTGGGAATGAATCAACTATTAATTTGAAGTTGAAAATACACAATCCTAAGAGGATATTCTAAAGTGTCATTGAGCTATTTGGTTAAAATGTGTTGGATTTTTGTCAATAACTAATTGTCAGCAATAGTATGTGAATGAGAATTCACTTTTACCCGTGAAACAGTCTCAGAATAAAACCCCAAAGTTTTTCACAAGACTTTTTTCTTTTGCTTTTTTAGGGAGGGAGGTTTAAATTTGAACAGTGTGCAATGCACAAATTGTATATTGCAATAGTTCCCCAACCCATATCTCTAGTCTAACCTAGATAGTTAATGTGGATTCCCGATGTCAACTTCAAAAATTATGTTATTCAGATGAACAACATAAATTAATAATCAGTGCAGATCTGAAAATATTTGAAGATATTTTTGTCTTCATTTGCAGTAGCACTTGCCACTGATGCTGACAGCTTTAGGACATGTGATTACTTCTCTGCGCAGACAGAAACCTATTTGTTATCCTGTATTTGCACTTTTAGTTTTACCAGTTCTTTTATGGATCTTGCTTCTCCAGTTGTGTGTACCTGACCTGATCAATCCCATCTGGAAACCAGTGATTGTCCTATGCTCTTGCAGTTTCTGTGCACTTCCCTATTCTGTTTATGTAAATTGCTTTGTGTTAGTTGGTAGGATAGCAAAGGCTTTTAATTGGTGACGCCCAGTACATACAGAACCCCGCATCAGCTTGTTGAAATAAGACTGTAAGAATAGTTGTCCCTAAAAAATATGTGGGGTTTTTGGTCCATATAGTTACATCACGTATATAATAGGGTTCCAACACATATATATGGTAACTATTGACTCCAGGATACTCCGATCAATGGTAAAAATAGATGTGATATAGAGTTACAAAACTCAGATCCTTGGTTGCCAAAAAGAGATGGGTACATGCACTCCTTCAGAAAATTCCATGGATACTTACTTAGTCTCTTCTAGCAACCCATCAGCACCTCAGTGCTTTCTTCAGTAGTGTTTTTCCTGTTATTACATAAAGGAAATTGGTTAGTGATGAAGGCAGCTGCCTCCTGCTATGGCTGGCTAAAAATAGCTGCTTTGCAATGGAATACTGTTTCATCTCTTCTTATAGGAAAAAAAAAAAAAGACAACAAACATAAAATGCCATCCATTATAAGTAAAAACATTTTAATTTTGTTTCCTTTGTGCTGATGGAGTTAATTTTCTTCATAGTAACTGGTATGTGGCTGTGCCTTGTGCTGAAAACAGTGCCGATAACAGAGATGTTTTAGCTGTTGCTGAGGAGTGCTGACACAGCATCAAGGCCTTTTCTGCTTGTTATGTAGCCCTACCTCTGAGGAGGCTTAGGGGGCACAAGAAACTGACCCCAACTGACCAAAGGGGTATTCCACACCACATGGTGTCATTCTCTGTGTGTACAGCTGGGGGAAGAAGAAGGAAATCTTGGATATTCAGAAAGGTGGTATTTGTCTTCTCAAGTCACAGTTACAAATGATGGAGCCCTGCTGTCCTGGAGACGGCTGAACACCTGCCTGTGATGGGAAATGGTGAATGAATTCCTTGTTTTGCTTTGCTTGCATGCATGGCTTTTACTTTATCTGTTAAACTGCCTTTATCTCAACCTATGAATTTTTTCACTTTCACTTTTCCAATTTCTCCCCCATTCTGAAATGGGAAGAGTGATTGAGCGGCTGTGTGGGACCGACCTGCTGGTTGGGGTTAAACCACAACAGACTAATTTTGAGCTAAGATTGACTTCAAATGTGTATTCCTCAGAGACCTGCCCTGAATATGGGAAGACTGGAAGTGGTGGAGTCCTGTGCATTTGCAAGGATTGGGGTATACCTGAGTTGAGAATTCTGTCTGAGGACTCTTGGCTAACCTGTGCCTTATGCAGCTTCCAAGTTCTGCAGCAAAGACTTGACTGTGGAGCCAGGAATTGTTTCTTTATTAATTTCAGAATCGCAGGATCAACTAAGTTAAAAAGACCTCTGAGATCAAGTCCAACCTTTAACCAACACCACCTTGTCAACTAGACCATGGCATTAAGTGCCACATCTTCTTAAATACCTTCAGGGACTGTGACTCTACCACCTCCCTGGGCAGCCCATTCTGATGCCCACTCACTCTTTCTGTAAAGATCTTCCTCGTGCTGTCTAACCCATACCTCCCCAGGCACAGTTTATGACTGTGCCCTCTTGTCCTACTGCTGGTTGCCTGGGAGAAGAGACCAACTCCCACTTGCCTACAACCTCCTTTCAGGCAGTTGTAGAGAGTCATAAGGTCTCTCCTAAGCCTCCTCTTCTCCAAGCTAAACAACCTCAGCTCTCTTATCCTCTCCTTGTAGGACTTGTGCCTTCACCATCCTCATTGCCCTTCTTTGGACACACTCCAGCACCTCAACATCCTTCTTAAACTGAGGGACCCAGAACTGGACACAGTACTTCAGGTGGGCCTAACCAGGGCCCAGACTTCCCTTGTCCTGCTGGCCACACTATTCCTGATCCAGGCCAGGATGCCATTGGCCTTTTGGCCACCTGGGCACACTGCTGGCTCATGTTCAGTTTCGTGTCAATCCACACCCCCAGGTCCCTTTCTGCTTGGCTGCTCTCCAGCCACTCTGTCCCCAGCCTGTGGTGCTGCAGGGGGTTGTTGTGGCCCAAGTGCAGGAGCTGGCATTAAAGTTACATTTATATATTCCAAAATTACATTGCAGATGGACAATTTTATTCATGTGTGTACAGGGTACGGTAACCAAGACAGCCAAAACTCTGCATTGGATGTACTGTGGGTGAGAGAATCTTCAAAGATGTAAATGATGCTAAGATGAATAAAATAGAGATACTAAGGAGGGCCTGTGTCTCTCCTTTCTGAAATGAAAAGAATGACCAAAATGCCTTGACAGAGAAAAGAAAGTAGGATTTCCCAGATTTCATGGGCAAGAAAAAGCAAGTACACTTGGTATACAAGGCTGTGAATATATAATGCTGTGAATCTTTTCAGGAAATGTGAAAAATCAATGCACATAGAGTTAACAAGTGGATGACAAGGACAATATATTAGTCCAATCTGGCCATATCTGGGTCTAGGAAATTTTAGACAAAATCTGAAATACCTTGACCTCTGCCCATAAAAATATTTCCAGGAGAAATTCCAGATGTGTACAGTAAAAAGTTTAAAAACTATTTCTGTAAGTGGAAGTATTAATGAGATATATGGGACAATACGCAAGTATCTTTATCTCAAAAATCCTCAGAACTTAAACTGCCCACTCTAAACCTAGACTTCAATAACTGAAGGAGTAATTTTTCTCTTATTTCAGGTGAAATTCAGTAAACTTAGAGATGACTGCAGGGAAGCTAAGATTTAATTCTTCCAGGTTATGCTTGTTCTTTAAGTGTGTGAAAATTAGTTTTCTAGGACTCTCATGCCAATGCTTCTCATAAAAATACTAGTGTGTAATCTCAAAGGTTTCAGAAGGAATGGAGAGAGCTTTGCAATTCTAGGCCCTTCCTCAAAACACGAATCACCTCAAATTTATTATAATTGGTAATTCCCTGATGTAACATATTTTTGTTAGTTTTCTGTAGGTAGCAGCCAGATAAAATCCTTCTCAATCTTCTCTATGGCATCAGCTCCCCTTATGCTAGAATTCAAGACTAGCATGACATCACAACTTCGAAAGTGGAATCCAGTAACTTGCAATTTCTGCATGTCTATCCAATAGTAAGTTGGAGTGACTGATTGTGCAGTAGCTGTAATGTTTTCTTTCCAAGAAGTGGCATGGAAAGAGATTAAACTTCGCTTGGTTATATAGCCTCTCATTGCCCTGGACTATTTTTTTCTTTTGTCAAAATACATGTAATTCCTCCTTTGTCACATCATTACAATTTTAATTTTCCCTTGACACAGCAAAAAACTTTTACTTAAAAATACGTTTCCAGTATTGCACAAGCAGAGATCCAGAAACTGTGCTTGTGAAATAATTCAAAATTATTTTTCCAGCATTAATAGATAAATGTAACAGGATTAATAAAAAGCCAGTCCTTGTTTCAGCTCTGTATTATATATTTCTGATTCTTGGTCTGTGCTCAGCAGTGCTTTCTGATGTTCTAGGTTTTGAAGTGGAAGCAAATGATTTAACCGATACAGAGAGAACACCACAGTGAATGGTTTCAAATAAACTGCTACAGTTGCCTGGCACTAGTTAAATTCACATGATCAAAAATACTGTCCAACTTTTATTTCAGCATCTTATTTAGGAAAAACATTGAAATGTCCTGCAAAAGGTAGTGGTAGTGTAAGTGTAGTAATAGAGAGGATTAATGAGAATACACGCCCTCTCAGATATGATTCCCAAATTTAGGCTGCTCTCTTAGTCACTTAAGCCCCTTGAGTGAGACCATCACCCAGAAAAACAGTCCTATATTGCCCCAGTCACATATTTCCACTTCTTCTCTTGAGCTAGTAATAATGTTAACACAATTACATGGTAAGCTGTGTTAGCGACTGGCTGAAAACTCCTTTGGCTGATCTTTGGCTGATTCAGCTTCAAGCAGAACACGCTCCTGCTGTAGCTTCTGTATGGCCATAGAAATAATAATGTCGGCAGAGGGGAACAGACATCACTCTGTGTGTGTGAGATCAGGACAGCCAGTTTTATAGCAGTGGACACATGGCTTAGAGTGAGCTTCAGATGGTATATTTTGGCTTTTTCAGAGGATGAGTGCAAAAGTTGGGAAATAGCACTGGAGGCAGGAAAAGTTCCCAACTTGCGTGTCTGCAGAAGGAAGAGCATGCAAGGGTTTTCCTTCCTCTGGTTATGTACTTTTGCCAGGGAAAGGAAGAGGGATAGTTTTGTGTCCTTCAGTGTTGGCCATTTTGAGATATTTTGCATAACAGTAGTAGTATCTAGAAGTTCTGTGTACTGGATGCATCACTGTAATCTTGAGATTTTCAATGGTGCAAATGAAAATTAGGCTGTTGGTTGTTGCTTACATTCACTGGAAAGGAGACCTGCACCTCCAAACCTCAGGATGGCAAATCTCCTTTCTGAAATGACCCTCTAACATATGTGCCAGTGTTGCTGTCATTGGGCCTGAGCAATTTGATGTGGTGTCAGCAGAAAGACACTCTTTACAAAATAACCAATCCTCTATGAAAGAAAAAAACAAAACAAAAAGGAATATTGTTTAAATATGGACTTGTTAACATTTATTGGTAGAGCCAGGCTGAAGGAATGCTCAGGCCAGGTCTTGGAATTGTTGGGACTCTCCATGAGACTGACCCTACTATGCAGTTTTTAGTGATGCTGTATTTGGTAGGGGCCCCTGACACATTTACTGCTTTCATGGCATCTCTGGAATTGTACATTAAGTTTAAGCACATCTAAAAGCAGAATATTTTGTAATGCAAGTGCTTGCAATGAGAGTTCCCTCAGTGATTGTATTTCTGCATCTTGCAGTGGTTTTTTGGGGAGTTTTGTTCTGCAAAGGTGGTTTTGGTTTTTTGTTTTATTTTTGGCTTTTTTTAGCTGGGATCATTGTTATTGTGTATGATGAAAGATACAGAGCAAACTCAAAGGGTGGCCCTAACACTCCAGATGAATGATAGAAAATTTATTTTGCATTATGTAATATATAATTTTTTCTCCTTTTGTCAGCTACACTGTGGCCAGCAGCATGATTTATCCTGAACCCAGATATTTTGCCAACACATATTTGATAAGAGATATTAGCCATTATCAAGACACATATTTTAGCTATGTAGGCAATCCCATAGCAGCTGTGAATTGTTAACATATCTTAGTCTGAACAACTGGGAAAATTATGAAACCAATTAACAGACTCAGAGAAAATAACATATTATCCTCATGGATAAACCACCATATTAAACAGTGAGATGTCTCTTTGGCAACTTTATTTTGGACAAAGACAATCAAGGTTGGAGACTTTGTATAGCTTGAATACAGACTGGATTTCATTTGCTTTAAATCTTTTAAGGGGCAGCTGCAAACATCTGACCTGAATTGCCTAAGCACTCCAAAGAAAGAAGTTTACTAAAGGTATTATTTTACCAAATTTTACAATTCATGTAACTCACCCAGTATTAGAAGTTATTTTAACTCAAAGATTGTACAAACAAGTATTTTATTGTGCTTTTGGTGTTTTTTGGAAAGGTCTGGATGTTATTTTAGAAGTTTTACTATAAAATTCAAAGAAAACATGCATATATTTATAGACAAATATTCTGCATTATACAAGATACTTTTCTGTTTTTCAAAATTAATTTGAGGAGGTCTATCTTCTCCATGCAAAGCCAAGCTTGTCTTGTAGGGCTGCAATTTATAGTTATAATATGTTTCTTTGTTATTCTTTAAATGTTAATTGTCAATTTTTTATATTGTTCATAGTTTCTGGGATGTAAAAATCTGGAGTTTCGAAGACCTTTCCAATTAAGTATCTTTAAAAGAAAGGACACTCATTACTCAATTATTCAGTGTTTTAAAAGTGTCACATTCATAAGCACAACAAAAGTATGCTGCAGTAAATCTGGTGATGCAATGAGCTGGACCTAAGAAAATACCTGTTTTAATGCATGTTTTTTGTTTCCTGTAGCACTCCCTTAGGGGTGCTTTTTGAGTGACAGTAGAGGACACTGGTGTAAAGTGTAAGCTCAAGAGTTCCAGCAGTGAAGGGTAGCACTAACTCTGAAGGAAAAACAGCAAGCTAGTTCCTTACTTTAGGTAAAAATTTCTTTATTAATTATATTCTGTTTAATTTTAAGTATAATTCAAATTGACTAGATTCTTCCAGTCAGTTTCCTACAGAAATTGCTGGGTTGGGTTTCCAGTTTAACCACGTGTTGCTAGATGCAGTGGCAGATCATGAGGCCTGCTGGCTGGTCAGATACTAGTATTCCAGAGCTACCACAAGGACTGCAGGACACTGAAGATATATAATAATTTCCTCATTAAGAATTTTAAAAGTATTCCCTTATTTTTATTTTTTATTAAATGGCTTTTTATTTTTTATTAAATAGCTTTAAATGGCTCATTTTGCCATTTGATTATTTAAGAGTACTTGCACTGTAGTAAAATTATATTTTTATTAGTTTGACTTAGTTTTATTTTCATGTTTGCTAGGATATTCTATTCTTTATTTTGCCATAAAGTCCTGCTTCTTTAGCTGCATTAGTTCTTGTCACTTTTAACTGTGTGAAATGGATTCCCAGACATCCAGCAGGAAGGGTTTGTAGGTCAGTGACTAATTTTCCCAGGCCTGTTTTGCAGACTCTGGTGATTTATACCAACTCTATTTATAGAGAAAGGATGACTTTTTTAACCTATGAACCTGCTATCCTCACGTTGGCATATCTTCTATCAACTGATGTATCTGCTTCTTGAGTGATGGTGACAGCAAAGTTAATAAACTAGACAAGTGGCAAAATGCATTACAACAGACAAGAATTTGTTTCACATCTAATTACCAGTACAGGCACTGCCTGCATCCACCAGTGTTGCTGCATGTCAGAAGTACCATGATAGCACAGCGTATCTATGACCACAGAATAATCTCTCCATTTTATTTCCTTGGTCCCCTTCCCTATAACACGTGAACAATTTGCTGTTTAAAATATTTCAGTCTTAAAAATCCCCTTTCATATGGTGAGGTTCTGTGATTCCCATTCACTGAAAGGGACCTGAGATATAGGGTTCAAGGGATTTTCAAAGGTCTTGCACAGTCTGCACTGGAGCAGAAAACTTTTTTTTTTTTCACAAAGAAATGGAAACTGATTCTAAGGATCCTGCCAGCTTTTGCTGTATTTCAGGGGAATTTTTTGAATGTTCACAAGGAAGCCTCAATTTTAGTTCTGTAGGCCTGGTTATGTCCTGGGTATGTTTTAACTGGGAGGGAAAGAACTCTGGAATACAAAGGGATAATGTTTTCATTACTTTTATTGTTTTTATAGCCTCTCTACTTTTGGCCTATTTTGGTATATAGTTTTCAATCCTGCATTATTTTTCAAAGGAAAAAGTACTGCCTAGTACCATATAAGACCTGAGGAATTGGAACAGAATCTATAAGAAGTACACACTCAAAATTATATATCTGTTGCTCATTTGTTAAGTATATTAATTCATTTTTGGTTATCTCTAAGATCCGTATTTTCATTTTCTGTATTTTCTAGACACAATTCAAAATGAGTTCCTATGAGTATTTACAATTGTAGCACTTCGCTAAAAATTAAAAAGGTTCATGCCTGGACACTTCTGTATTGAAAACTTGGATGCCTCAAGAGCTTTAATTTTCATCCTGAGAATTTTCTCACTTTTTAATTTCACCTCTTGATTTGAAAATTAAACGAGGAAAATCTATTGTCACTCAATACAGATAATAATACTGAGGAGAACTTTACTCAGTTTGAGAATGTATTTCACAAGAATAGTTCTTGAGATGAGCCCGTACAGTTCACCACATTTGATTCCCTGTCTCTGAGACCTTTAACTTTTCTCAAATCTATATCAAACAACAAAGCCCTCTTTATTCTACTTAAAAAGTCTGGTCTTCTGGGGAGCAGTAGGATAAAGCAATGAACTTCTCTGATGCTCTTCTTCATATAGACAGCTCAGACAGATGCACATGAATGTGCAGACATGTGCTTTCTGGTCAGCTATACTTCTAGACTTTAATCCCCTGCATATTAACCTCTATTACCTTACATTACAGGACTTGTAAGCTCATACTACACATAAATGTTTCTAACTGTGAGCAGCCACAATTGATAATCACATTGAAAGGTGGGTAAAAGTGAGGGATTTTATTTCCTCAAGATGAATTTGAGAAAAACCAGTTTTGTCTCAACATGCTATCCCAAATTGCTGTGCCTGGTTCAGTTCTCGTTCTTAATATAAATTAGGACTAGCTTCATTGAAACCAAAGACATTATATGTGCCCAGACTTGTACGAAATCCGAACAGATTAACAGATATCTCCTTATAGAATGAAATCTTTCACAGACAGAACAAACTAAAACACAGTAGGCTCTTATTCATATGCCATATAGACTCTCTAGCTGGCAAAGTGCTTTGTGGAAGCACTGCTTGGTTTTACACATTATTTTGTTTTGTTTAGTTAGGCTTTTCTCTACAAGGGGTTTCATTGTTCAAGAGGGGGCACTCCCACCCTTGCTCATAGTCACCGAGTCATACCATCGAGTAATTACTGCTCTTTACATGCCAAGATCTCAGACCAAGGAAAGGCAGCCTATCCTGGTACAGGAAGACACACACTGGCACAAAAAAACTAACTAGGGAGACAATGAAGAGAGAAAAACACAGAGCAAGACTGTATGGGATTGTGCTCTATCTGCCTCTGACAGTAGCATCAGGGGCAATGTTGTTTTTCCCCAGTAGCTTTCCAATATAGTTACTCCATTCACTGATGAATTGAGAGTATGTGAAACTGTGCCAAAGCTAATCAAATCAAATTCCACCCAGCTGGTTAAATCCAATTGCCTCCCTCCACAATACAAGGGCATCCATGGTACACTTTGCGGAGCTGCCTCCTCCCCTGCCAATGCTCATTGCAGATCTGTGCAGTGTGGGTGATCTTCCCTCATATGTGTAATGTGTGGATTTCTGGCTACCTCCAAGTGCAGATCTCGTCTTGTTCAATCCCTGAAGAAATAAAAAAAAAAAAAGAACNACAATGAACAATCTTCCCCTAAGTTGAGGGAACTGCCTGTTTCTGCAATGATTTCAAGCTGGTGAGTAACACAGCAATAATAAATAATAATATAATATGTAATACGCACTTATCTGGGCTATGTATGTTTAGGGAAGTATTCTAACACTTGCTCTCTGGTTTGTCACCTTCATTCTTGAAGCAACTATTTCCTCCTGAATGGTAAATGGAAATAGGGAGGGCCCTTTGCTTGCCACACACTTCAGAGTGTGACTTTGTGCTCTGCATTACTGCCTGGAATAGTATCTCTTCATGGGCTAGCATGAGCTTAATATCTGAATTTACAAACTAAAGTTAACTACATGAACTAGGTAGCCCAAATTTCTCCCTCGATCTCCAAAAGAAATCTTGACTTACTGAAGTAAGGCACTTGATTTCCGTGAAACAAGTATGCCATTCCCCAGAGGACTAACTTCACTGATAACCATTTGTGTATTTTTAAGCTGGGTAACACTGGAGCAGCAGCTCCTATCTCTTAGACACTTCTTGTCAGGTCTTCCCTGTGAGCTGCAGCTGCAGTTCCCTGCAATGTACCACAGAAACTTCCAAATGTCTCTGAAGATGGCACAATGGTTGGAGTTGCCATAGGCAGAACCTCAGAGAACTTGTGTCAAGGCTGAAAGGATGTCTTCTGGCAAGCACTGGACTTCTATCTCTAAGAAAGAGAAGACTGATTTAACCCTGGAAGAATCAACACCTTTAGCAAAGGGGAATTCTGCCACAGGATTAGTCATTCAAATCCATGGGGGTGGGAATCCGAGGTGGTCCCTGAATGTGTTTTTTTGAGAAGCAGCAAGTGAAAGGCTTTGTTGTATGAGCTGAATCAGCATCAAGTCTGATGCACTCTGATCTTTCTTTGATACTACTGTATTCAGGCTTGTAACAATAAATGTAAAATAATAACAATAAGAATTGTCAGAGGGATAACAACATTGCTCAGGTGTGTTCAGGACTGTGGGTTTAGTTGATTTGGAATTTAATACTACAGCCAAAAGAAATGTAGCTATTACAATCAGCCAAGTTTAGGGTATAATTCAGTTGACCAGCCAAATCAATTTGTACATAGGAATGTTAATCTCAAGCTTTTCATTAAACTTCAAACAATGATCAGCTCTGCAGTAAATTTGACCAGATGGCATTAGGGTGAATGTATACCCAAATTGAGAGTAGGACTCTTACTAAACGTCAGATGGCGATGTGGGGAAGGTATTGTGTGACACAAATTTCTCAGACTGTATTTCAAAGACGAGCAGAATTAAAATGTCTGGTTGTCACCAGTCATTTATCTTAAGCATTTGGTTTTTGTTTTTTACTCTGCTTTCCAAATAGTTTGGTTTGCAGGAAGAAAGTAGTTTTGAATTGAATAATTTTTATCTACTCAAAATAGATGAAAAGCTTATATAAGCAAAACACTGACCTACATCTTCTGGTTTGAAACACATTTTTTGACAATGTTCCAGGATTGATTTCAAGCACGAAATTTAGTGGGCCACTTCATTACTTTTATCCTACTAAAATCCATTTTCTTCTGTATAGCAGCGTGTCTTCTGTATAGTGGAGATGCTACAGATTGAAATTATTTTTGTGGAGGAATGAGCCCTTTGTAATGTGGCATGTCAGCACTGACCAATCTTGAAAGCCTTGGCCTTAGTTTCAGGAGCTTTATGGTGTTCCTCAGCTGATTCATGCAGTTGCTCAGGAGAGCAGGCTCATTAAAACACACAATTGTCAACCTCAAGAATAGAATAGTCTGTTTTCAAAAAAAGACATACCCGACATCTAAGGATGTCAGTAAGGCAGAGTGAACTGTTCTTGCTGTGCTGTACCAATATTTATGAAATAATGCAACATCATACACTTGAGATAGCTGAAATAAAGCAACAATAACTGCTAACCAAATATGTTTTCCTGGTATATATTTCACCTATGTACTCATCTTTTAGATACTAGCAGAAGACCGCTACCCTAGAGCATTACCCCTTTTCTTTGACTTGAAATATGCATTGTAGCACCTTTATCATTATAATGTACTTTAGCAAGGTCTTAGAGTGAAAAAAGGAGGAATAAAGGCATATGAAAAATTCAGAACAAAGGACTGCAAGTAAGAAAATAGGTAGCTACCTCGAATAATAATGAGTGGAATCATAGAATGGTTTGGCTTGGAAGGGACCTTAAAGATCATCCATCTACTGATGACACAATCACAACTGATCACAAGTATTAAATACTTCATATTTAAAATGTTTAGTTTTAGAATATTTTAAATATAAACTAAAATTTAAACCATTCCTTTCTAACAAAGAAAACAAGTCTTTTTAAGCTCTCACTATATCCTTAGAGAGGCAAATTTTGTAATTAGCCCATCTCCATCATTATGTGGTTGCCTGCTTTGTTTCAAAGCTTATTAAGTTTGTGGAATAGGTATAAGCTGCAAGTTTTGTCTAAAAACTTTCTACAGTAGATTTACAGCTGTTAAAAGGTCTAAATAATTAGGGGTTATGAAATGTTTATTTAAACATGTAGTGGGATTGATACAGAAAGGCAAGGCAACCCAATGGTTTCCCAGTGAGCATTACCCAAGCATGTTCTTAAAAGACAATGGCACTGGTACTCCAGGATTGCCCTGTTCATGCCAGGAGACTACAGGTCATAAAGGCCACGAATAAGTACATGTCTCTGATTCCTACAGGAAAGTAGAATTTAACAGGGAAGGTCAGGGAGCCATGGCAAGCAAACAAACAGATATTTCTTCCACAGAGATCTCTCTAGCTCTGTTGAGGTCATCTTGTAAGATGCAGTAAGCCAGGCATTTCAGTAATATCTTGCTGTTCTAAAAGATCGTTTAAAAAAATGATGTTTGAAATTTTCTGATTGTTGCTTATGCCCATTTGAGATTTAACAACCCTGCTGCCACATTAAGCCCAGGCCTGGTCTGAGCAGAGGAGTGAGATGGGCACAGGCTCAGCTGAAGAGCAGGGTGAGCTCCAAGGAAGGAGCTGAAATGCCCTCAGCAAGCAGTGACATGGTGGTGGAAGGCACTAGTTAACATGACATCCTGCAAGACAACATTTCTAAACCAGAGCTCCAGCTCTAATTTCTTTTGGTCTGGGTGAAAAACTAAAATAAAGACACAAATACACAAAAGATGCTAAACTTATGCTTATTTATCTTTAGTTACTCAAACACAAAAGGATGATGTAACTCAAAACACAAAACTAATGTCACAAAATTTGTTACAGAAAATATCCTCAAAATAAGTTTTATTTACAAAAAACCCCACATTTTTTCTTTCTTCTTGATTCTTTGTACCCCACTACAGTACATGTGCATCAAATAAACATTCAAAGGTAGTTAAAAGTTACAAATTAATTTTTCTTTGCAATATGTGATCTGAAAAAAAAAGAATGGAACCTTGCAAGACTTTTCATGTAATCATCTGACTTGAGCAGATCTTGTGAAAACTTGGGATATCATGAGATGCCTGGTAGAATAACAAGTAATGGCTTCCTGGACACGGGGCTGTAAATCAAAGCATTTTTTATAAACACAGAAAAGTCCTTTTTCTGTTATCTAATCATCAGTGTAACCATTCAACTACGATGACTCAGACTTCTAGCAGTCATGAGATTTGCTTAGATTACAGAGATTTAAAGAAAACGCCAGAAAGGACTAATGAAACCTACGCACAAGCCCTATCTTTACCATTACACTGATACAGCAAAAGTGGATGTTGAGTGGGAAAGCACTGAGCACAGGGAAGGTGGTATGAAGGGGTACAGAACACTTCCTCCTGGCTCTTCGGCCAGTTATCTTCGGCTCCGTCAGCCTACAGGGGGTCTGAACAAGTTCTCAGAAAATTCACAGTCCCTGAAACGCTCTGGGACACCGGTGAATGTTCCCTACAGGACGCAGATCCCTCACGGCGGGGCAGCTGCGGAGCCGTCCGGGCTCGGGCTCGGGCTCTGGCCTCGGCCAAGGGCGGCCCCGCGGGGTCCCCGCCGCGGTCACGAACACGGGGCTCTCCCGAGCGCCCCCGGCTCAGGAGCCCCGCGGAGGCACCGCTGCGGTCCCGGCCCGGCCGGTCCCCGCTGCAGCCCCGCTCCCTTCAGCACCAGCCTGCACTGTGGGAGCGTGTCCGTGTCCGTGTCCATCTTCGTGCCCGCGGAGGCAGCGCGCCGGGACCTCTGCTCAGGGCGGGAGTTCCGCCGCCCTCCGGGAGCGGGAGCGGGAACGGGAGCGGGCACGGGCACGGGCACGGCCGGGTCCGCCGCTCCC
>VXBA01001379.1:2404133-2432334 GCA_013399895.1 Serilophus lunatus
TTCGCGGATGAGCCGCCGGGGGGACCCGCCGGCGAGTGCAGCCGCAGGGCGCCGCAGCCGCCACCTCCTCCCCCGCCGCTCCCTCTCGTCGCCGCTGCCGCCCATGGCTTCCCGCCGCCCCCGCTGACCGGCCGCCCCTCGCCTCCTCCCGAGCCGGGCCGGGGCCGGGGCCGGGCAGAGAAGATGGGGAACACCACGTCCTGCTGCGTGTCCTCGAGCCCCAAACTGCGCCGGAATGCCCACTCCCGACTGGAGTCCTACCGCCCCGAGGCCGAGCTGAGCCGGGAGGACACGGGCTGCAACCTGCAGCACATCAGCGACCGGGAGAACATCGACGGTGAGCGCGGGCGGGCGCCCCGGGGAGGCCCCGCATCCCTTCCCTTCCCCTCCCCTCCGCTCCCTGCGGCGGCCGCGGCTCTGCCCCGGCGGCTCCTCCGCGGGTGGGGCCGGGCCGGGCGGTCCCGCTGCCCCGGCACCGTGTCCCTCCGGGTCGCCACGGACCGTGCAGGTCGCCGTGCTCGTGCCCGTCGGGCTCACGGGGATGCCCAGGTACATCTGCGCGGGATTCTGCCTCCAGGGCTGCTCCTTTCCCCGGGGAGGAGTGTGCGGGACCCTTCCAGCGAGGGCTGGGGAGCATCCTGCTTCCCGCATCCTCTGACAGGCTGCTGTTTTTTAGCCCCGGGTCTGCGCTGCCGAGACCCCTCGCCCTTCAGAGTGTCGTGGCGTGACATTTTGGGCAGACCCGGCGGGCTCTGACACGCGGAGCTCGGCTTGGCCCAGGGGAAGCGTCCCTCGCCCTTGGCAGGGCTGGCTGTGCCGAGCTCACGTCACCTGCCGGGATGTCACCTGCCAGGCCTCTGCAGGGATGAGCCTTTAAAGGACAAACCCAGCCAGCAATAAAAGTGGGAGAAATGTTTCCCATGACAACCTTCTCTTCCAGTGACTTTTTCTTCCCTGTTACTGCCATGATGAGGCACAGCAGTCTGGAATTGTGAATACCACCTTTCCCTCTCTTTCTCTGCAGTGATATTGGAAAAGCTGTATTCCTGTTGGTTTAGGAGTGACTGCATGTGCTGCTGGTTTGGCTAGCCAGAACACAGCTTGATTTTAAAGATGTGGGTTGGGTTAATGTATATGTGTAATTTAGTTTTCGATTAGCTGAAGTATGTAGTCCTAAAACTTTGCTTGGTAAAAGGTCAGCTATCTCATGGATTAGTTCACATGAACTGCTTTTGGTAGAAAGCCAGAAAGAGGAACTTGGGTGCACTTCAATTTGCTTTCCACATTTTTTTCACAGCTTGTTCGATTGTGATTTTAGTACAGAGTTTTCTGTTAAGTCAGTTCGTGACACTGGTAAGGTTGTGAAGCCCATGGAAGCAGATAGGTACCCTCCTTGGTTTCTTTCAAGGAGGTGAGAATATGGATGTTTTTCAGATGTCTTTGCTACAGGCAGCTGAAAAATTAGAGTGTAACAGGATCAGTAGGTGGAAAAAAATACATAATGGTCTGGTCTGAGAAAGCCAGGGAGATGAAAGAACCAATTGTTGATCTATGAATGATTAATTCTTCCAGCATCAGTGGTGTCCAGCGTAGCAGGATGCAGCTCTCTCTGATGGTACGGATTTCTCCATCCACACCAACACTGGCTGCAGTAAAGTTTTGGTCAGAGATGTGGGGGTTTTGTGCCTTGTTCTTAATGTGTTTTTTGTTTATTTTTTTTTTGCAGTGTATGGGGAGAAAGATATTGTTGGAAATAGTAAGTGTGTGTGTGTGCTTGCTAAAGTGTGTGTGTAATGCAGACAAGTTCCTGTATCTTAGTACTTATTTGCAAAAAAAAATAAAAAAATCAATATTGGTTGGTTGTTTTGTTTACTGGGTCAAGGCACATGTGTGTTCTCTCTTCTCCTTTAAACTGGGCACGTTTCAAGTCTAAAGTTGTAACCTGTTGTTAGAACACAGAAAATACCTCATGCACTGTTTATTTTTAAGTTTAGTTGGTTTTTTGGTCTGGGACTGATGTCACTACAATGCCACATTTTTAAATGGGCAAGCAGTCTTAAAATCTGAAAAAGAACAAACAGTTTTGAGTTCTGTTCTTGTGCCTTCCTCTAGTCTTGCCCCTTTTTATGGATAGAGTCTGAGAAGTAAGTTTTCACTGGGGAGACTAATGGATAATAAATGTCTGTTCACTCAAAATAACTGGACAGACTTTGGGTAAAACAAGTTTTGAAGTAAGGTTAGTTAGTTGCAGGTCTGTTACCCTGGAGTCACAGTCCATGAAAGTCTTTTGGGTAGATGGTTGACTGATGACTAGGTGCAATAAGATGATTCTGTGTTTTTGAAATTTTATTTCTTATTAGACTGGTTATTATGTTTTTCTTCTTAGGTTGTTTGAAGTCATATGACAGACAGATTTTTGCAGCTGAGACATTGGAATGGGAAAAACCCTTCACAGTAGAGAACTGATGGTATTTTTGCCGTTTTACAATGAAAGAGCAATAGCCTAGTTATTTGTGTTGTGAAGAGAGAATGCTGGATGCTGACTCCTTGATGTTCCTGCAAGTCATAAAGTTTCTCAAATTGGTAGTGTTGCCAAATGTACTTTTTTTTAATTAAATAAGTGATGACAAAGACTGGTGTGCTGAAAGGAAACTTTTTTGACACTTCAAATTTATATTTCTCACTGTTCTGGAAGTGAGAGCCCTTCCATCTTACTCAAGTATATATGGCAGTGATAGGTCTCAAAGTGCAGATTCATGTCCCTAACAAGGATTTACCTTATCTGTGGTACTTTTGGGAACTGTAAAAATCATGCCATGCAATGTCTGAGTTAATATGTTTTGTGTGGAGGTTGTTTGCATGCTCATATTGATGCAAATTCAGGAAACATTTTATCTTTTGAAGTGGGTAGAGCTGCTTGAATAAATCAAGAACTTTTAGAACATAAATCAGCTGCAGGCTGTTCTAAGGTTTAAAGAGATGCATGATTTTCACAGTTGCAGGCCCTGTTTCTGGTATTATGAGAAGGAGAAAGAAAAAGAAGGAGGGATGTCAAACCTTTATGAGCAATTTAGCTGGAAGTTTTAGTACTGGAGAAACTGCTTAATGTTTGCCTGTGTTATGTACTTCATAAAGAAATACTCATCAAATCTGCCTCCAAAATCACACCTTGACTTGTCTCGTAAAGTTCCATGCCCAATCCATTAGCAGTTTTTCAAAGACTATCTGCAGCAATTCTGTTTCAGTAGGAATGGGTTTTATAGCAAAATGTTGCTTCTACATCACTGGTACCTTGTTAGAAAATCTCAATTTCTGTAATATTTCACAACTGTTTACGAGTCGGTATCTGGAAGAGAAGAGAATTTTGAAAGAGCTTTGATTAGGAAGAATTTATCAAGTAACTTATTCTGGCGGATGATAAAATTGAATTTACCTTTCTTCCTTTTCTCCACCCCCCCCCCCTCCAATTTTTAAGATGTAAAATTGCCTTTCTGAATATTGTGCAGTCACCAGAACTCTTTTCCTTTGCTTTTTGTTTGTTTGTTTGTACAGTGACATAGTAATGAATAACACCTAACAGATTTTTATGTTTTTCTTTTGAGGAAAAGCAAGAGAGTAATTGTAACATACAGAGGTTACCATCTGTCTTTGATGGTGTATTGCTAAGGGCAAGGTTCCACATTTTTCAGTCCTTCATGAGTAAAAGTTTACTTAAAGAAAATTGTGGCAGTGTATTCAAGACTTGCAGGTTCCTACATCTCTGTTTGCCATCAAGACTTTTTGTTACAGCAATGTTAATGGCAACCATAAATAAAAATGGTTGAAACGTTTGTGTTCCAGATTCTGTGTCTCAGTTGAATGCAAACTTTTGTCCGTGCAAGCTGTGTTTGTGTTGTGTGAGTCCTTGGTAGCTGGGCTGGCCATGGCCAAAACTCCACTTACTTTTTACACCAGCAAGTCACAGAGTCAGACCCAGCGATGATTTAACTTGTGGAAAAGCAGCATGTGCTCAAATGTGATTTCTCTATTTGAAGCATGATTTCTGTAGTCAGCTTTTCAAGTCTGGAGCTGTAGTGAGGGGACAAAAGGGAATGTCTTACCACAAACATGATGGCAGGAAACCAAACCGATACCAAAAAGGCTGCTCTTGAAATAAAGACTACATGGAGTTTCTGGGCTGTTTTAAAAAAAGGCAGGTCAATGATGAGCCCTTCCCCTGTCTCCCCCTCCCCTGCACAAATAGGATCTTTCCCCCTTCTCTTTGTAAACTGCTGCTAATATCACTTGGTCATGCATTGCTAGCTGAGATAATAACCTGTGCAACTGTGCATCACTGATAAACGTCTTCAGCCCCTTTCCTGTTGGGTCAGTCATGTTAATTTTTTCCTTTATAATGCACAGGCTCCTAAGAATGGACAGCTTTTTAAAAAGACATTTATTTGTTCATTTACATATTTTTCCTCCATCTTCTTGAAACTGGCAAATGGGAGTCTCTGATGTGAGATTAGTTTGTCTTTGTGTATTTCTGTCTGTTAGATTTTATAAGAATTATGAGATTTTAGCAAAATAAAGGAAAATTTTAAAATGTCTGCCCCATATACCTAATGGAATTTTGCTGAAAGGGAATACTGGTGTTTTCAAGAGTAGGGCATGATGAGTTGCACGTTGTGAAGGAACTGACCTACATTTCACAAAAGTCAAGACATAAGCACTTCAGAAGCAAATTAAACATCTAGTGTGTTGCACACAGACGTTTCTGCTAAAACCTGTATCATAAAGGGATAGACCTTGAAAAGGAAAAAAGGTCTTATTTGATTTGCAGTAAAGTCTTTCAAAAATTTTCTTGTTCCCCTAGCCAGAATTCCAACACAGAGGTGATCTATATGCTTTTCAGTGCTACTGTTTGCATTTCCTACCTAAGCATTTGTCAGAGGTCATTTGTCAAGGTACCGCTGCATCCTGGTGCATCAAAAACTTAAAAAGAGAGCCTGCTGGGGCCTATGTCACTGAACTGTCCTGTACTGCACAGGTTTCTTTTTTCTTCTGCTGTCAGCCTCATCTGGTTATTCTGTCTATGTCCTGCTCTTCCTAAGAGGCACCATCATGTTTTACAAACCTTTCTTAAAACCTCACCTTCACATTGTTCACATCCAATCACTAAATTTGTGCTGTGTATGAAGTCAGTATTTTCATATTCAGCTGTAGAAGCTTCAAGATGCACACAGGCTAAGACTAGTCATGTTTGAACTCACTTCCTAACAAGTTTCATTAGTGCACTGCCAGTGGATTAACGTTTTCTTTGAAAGTGAGTTACACAAGGTAATGGGGCTGATTGGGTGACTTGAAACAGGATGACAAGACTTAAAATTATAGATCTCAGAAAGTGGAAGGACTGCTGTATTTTGAGTTGGTTTTTATTTTTTTTTCTCCCTTGGGTTTTACATGTAATAAGAAGAATGTATTTAGAAGGAATTAAAACCTCTCCTCTGTGTGGTCATATCTGGTTTATGTGCTTACTGAAGGTTTTTCAGAGTTCCCAGGGTATGTTTACTGGATCTCCAGGCCTTGCTCAGACCAGATCATACAAAAGGCAGTCCTGAAGTTTGGCTCCCACATGGGGGGACATTTTCTGAAACATCTGAGATGTTTGCTGGCACACATAGCAGCTTACTGACACTATGAATGCCTTTTTCTGGCTGCTCTCTTTTATGTATCATGAGACTGGAAGGGGAGTAAGTGAGCAGTGCCTGGCACTACCTGATAGCTGTCCTTGTCCTGCCAGCTGCACATCAGCCATAGGCTAAATATCTTCCTTGTTTAACGTCTTTGCAAGAATATGAAATACCCTTCACAAACTGAAAACACAAAGAATGTATAGGCTTTCTCTGAGCTTTCTATGTCGAAATGAATCCAAATTTCTTTTGCTTCTTTTCCATTCCTCTGAACTTGGATAAAGGGAACTTTTAAAATCTATTAATTTGTTATGTGCATTCCAACATGTGGGGTGATCTTTTTTACTTCATCCTGCAGAATATTTAATATGTGTGCCATACATCTCTCAAATGTATGTGAAGAGCTAAACCTTAGTTAGCTTTAGTGAATGATTACAAATGTTAACAAACTTTTTAAGTTTAGCAATTTGTTATTTAGATAGAATGCTCCTAGCCCTGTGCATAGTTGGTGCCTTCCCTGGAGTAGTTACCACGTCCTTTGTATCTTCTGTAACAGTTTGTCTCCTTATAAACCAGTTTTAAAAGCAAATACTCCAGAATTGCTGCAAATGAACTGCTGGGATTTTTGTGTTCCCTGAGCTGAATCGTTTTGCAGAACTTTACCAAAATTCGGAGATGGTTTTTTTGAGCTCAACTTAAACTACTTTTGTTAATGATTTTGTAGGCCCCATATATCACTGTAACTCATCCCCTGAGCCAATGCTGTTGGAGCATCACCAGCTCTTGAGCTGCTTCTGGCAGGACTGGCTTAAGTTTGGAGCACTCATTAGCCTGAACTGGGTTGAGAAAGAACTTGGTCTTCAGGATGATGCTCCTGCCTCTAATCCTTACCTAGTGTAGAAGCTGGTTAAGGAGCTGTGGTTGTCATTAGTGGGAAATTACTAATGAAAGCTGGTTGGAGGATTTGCAAGAAATTCTGTTTTTCCCCTGTTGTTTTAATTGTCATGCTTATTAACATTTGGGGCCTGCAAACTGGAAAGGGATTTTTAGACAAATGATCATTCAGCTAATAAAAGTTATCATCAAGAATGTTCATTTTCCATTAACTAGTGTTAGAATCATAGAATATCCTGAGCTGGAAGGGACCCACAAAGATCATTGAAGTCCAACTCCTATTTATTTAATCGTCTCTTTATTTCTTTGGAAATTAATAGTTTCCTTTAAGTCAGGTTAGTGCTGCAACCATGTTAATGAAATACCTTTGCTGTGCCATCCTAGAAGCAGTTCACAGAGCAAAACTTGTCCTCTGCTTCGGTAGCTTATGGTGGTTTGAACAAAATGTATCAATAAAATCACTTCGTGTCGCTTTGAGTGGAGCTCTATTACTGTCTTTGTTGGTGTGAAAATGTTGCAGAAAACTGCAATAGTTGAATGGTCAGGCAAGTTTGGGGAGTAGGGTTTATCCTAAAATCTGTGCTGTGATATCCTCTCTTTGCAATAAGAAGAGTCAGCCTTCAATTACTGATTAATAATTTTCTTTTAATTAAAACCCTATCCAAATTTAGTTTAAAAATTTGTATCTCAAGGTTTTTGCTTGCCTTTTTTTGTCTGCAAAATGGTTTTTATACACCTGTGGCTGAGGTCCAGAAGATATCAGATGGGAAGTGAAAATATTTACTTTCAACAGTATTGAAACCAATATGAGAGTGTGTTGAAATTTCATAAGATTCTTTTCTTTGCTGTGTTGGTGTTTCATTAAGAGGAGGAATTGATGAGTTGTTCCTGAATGCAAAAGTTGGATTGTAAGCACTCAAAACTTAGAGAGGATGCAGAGGAAGTGGTAAGTAGGCCAGAGTTTTGTAGAGCCAGGCTATCCAAAGTGTCTTGATAAAGGTGCAGTGTAAGTAAATGAAGATGGTATAGGAATTCTTCTCTAGATTTGGAATTAACAAATTATTGGCATGCTTGGAATTGTTTCTGGTTTGCATTTTGTCCCTGCATATCAGTATTCTGGGAGACACTGTCTTGTTGCCATGTTGTTATTTGTGTTATGACATCTTAATGAACGCTTCCAACTGATTAAGAAACTTATTACCATATTTGTTTCTGGAGAAAATACATTCATTTCAGATATTGAAAGTCATACTGCATGGGAAGGAAGCCATGCTTGCTCAGCAAACATGTTTTGAATCGCTATCCTACACTTTTTTCACTTCTATGCAAGCTCCCTAAGAAGGGGATAATTTAGGAATTGGGAGTGGTTGAGGCTGTGTATGTGAAATGACTGGCAGTAGTTACGCTTTTGTGCTATTTATCAACAGTTTCATTTTACTTATAAATATGCAGTGTTTATTTATCCTCCCTCCTGACTTTGGACGTTGCATTAGTTGAAGATCCGAAGTTTGGGAATTGCAGCTGCTCCTGAACACAGCAGACCCTGCTTGGGCTAAAGGAAACTTTCAGGCTGTGCTCAGTGAACTTTACAAGCACTAATTACATCTCCAAAGTACTTTGTGAGCTGTGTTCTGCTGTAAAGTGATGCAAGTGATGTAAAGACATTGAAGAATTTCTTTCAGCATTTGAAATTAATTAGAACTCTTGATTCCTAGGCTGATGTCCAGAATTTTAGATCTCATCTGTTTTTCTAGCTTAAAAAAGTAGTCTCTAGGTTATACCATGATGTATACACTTTTCATTCAGTCAGCCATAGCTTCTGCTAATATGGCAGATGTCCCCCCTCTTCCTCTTCCCCAGAGAATGCTGTTAAAATAACCAGTGGGAAATACAGGTTGAAAAGTTACAATCAAGAACATGGAGATAAACCCAACAGATATTTTTATTTTTGGTGGGTTGGTTTGCTTATTATAGGATTGCAGTCTCCTGTGTCTTCGGGAGGTAGAACTACAGCTGTTAGAAATTGGGATCTTTATAATCTGTTCTGGTTCCTGTTTGTTTTGTTTTCATTTTGGAGAACTTCAAAGGACTCATTTTGGTTTTAATTATTAAGTTTATATAACTGAAATCAGTAGAGGTAAAATTCATAATGGTGAGCCCATTGACAGAATATTTTGCCTAACCACTCAGAGCATTATTCTGCTGTTTGTAATTAGGGAAAAAAACAGTTTCAGATCTTATTAGAAAGTTTTTTATTTCTAGCTGCTAACGAAGTTTCAACTGCAGTTATAGGCAGTATTTTAAATTTATTGGATCTCCAAGCTCAGTAAAACCTGTTGAGGATGATCTTTAATTTGAAGTTCTTTGGCATATTTACTATGGCTTTTAATGTAAGGATTGTAATTAACCACTTGACATAGTTATCCATACATGTGGTTTGAAATCCTAGTGTTTTGATTATTAAACAGTAATCAGTGATTGATTTATTTGCATTTGGAGCAAACAGTTCCTGAGAAGGGATTGTGAAATGAAGATACATGAGCTTGCTGCTGATTAGTATTTCGATATTTCTTGTTATGGTCACTTGGAGTAGATTTTGAAGTACAGATGTAAAATAAAATTTCAGTTGAGATATACAATACATATCTAGATAAAATCCGTTTTCATGAGTGAACAGCAGCATCTTTTGCATGTGCCTCTGCCCTGAGCTGTGTGAGTCCCACCTGATTCTCTCTGGGAATCCACAGCTCTCAGTGGCACTTCCTTCTTGAAGCTGGTTGTTATGACTGTTCCTAAGCTGGCAGAAATCCATATGCATTTTATTCAGTCAGTGGAGGTGGAAAGGGTGTGAAGAGTTTGGAAATGCAATTGTATTTTAAGCTTTCAAATCATGCTTCCTGCAGCTAAATGTCCTCCTTCTTTCTAGGATAATTCAGCAGAATAAGTGTCTGGTATCCTGCATTGGCAATATGCAGTTATCCTCTCTGTGTCAGACATAGGCAGAAACTGGAATTGTAATTTCACAGAGGGTTTTGTGTACTTTTTCAAGGGGGGATTCCTGCAGCTGAGATGGTCCTAGAGATCCAGTCTATGATAAAAATAGTATGCATTAGGAGGGATTTAACTGGTGGTTTTGTGGAGAAAAAAACACAGTACCGCCTTTGAAAGCTAAAACAAACAAAAAAATAATTTGAAATTCCATACGTAAGTGGTGATATAAATTGCAAATCCAGGAACTTGTTTCCCCTTGGCAAAAAAGAATATTTAAGTGAAAAGGACATTGCCAAGTTAATTTGAAATGGAATCAAGTGTGGAACTGGTGCTGACCTGTACATTTCCTGGTGCTGAAGGTATCTGAGGGCCTCCTCTGTTACTGGATTGCTGGATGAGTGTGATGTAAACCCAGCATGACATTTGTCCTTGGGTTATCTGTGAGCTTCAGGAAGCGTCAGAAGTTAAGGCTAGGCCTGGCTTTGTTGGAAACAGGCTGTGGTTAGGTAGCGGATTTTGCCCCCAATTTCTTTTTTGTTGTGTGTGTGTATGTGTGTTCTTGGATGAAAACTGTTTTTAAGCTGTTCTGTTTAACAAATGTATGGGAAAATAAAATTTTTAAAATAAAAAGTAATTTTTGTTGCATTTCTATTACAATGATAAATCCAGTTTTGAGCTGAAAGATAAAATATATTCCTTTTTGATCATTTTTCCAATGATTTTTGATCATTCCTCCCCTGTAGCAAGATTGTCTGATTTTTATCTCCTTTCCCCTCTCCCCCTTTGTTTTGTACCACTCTGTCATAATCTACCTTACTTGCCTCTTGCTCTACCTTTTTCTACCTGCAGCACACAGGCATTCCTGTCTCTGGTCTCATCTCCTCTTATTTGACCCCCTTCTGTTTTTCACTTCTCTTTGAGTGACGAGAAATGCACAACACATACAGTGTGTTCTACAGCAGGGTCAGGGAGGTCTCTGGGGTGGCATCATAACTTTCAATGTTGATTTCAAAACCCTGTTTTAGACTACATAGTGTTTACATCTCAACAGTTGCTGCACATTCCTGCCTTCCTCCCTCTCCTACATGTTTTATAGACAAGCAAATAAAATAGGCCTTGTTCTTTCCTATCTATGTGATGATTATCCACATATTGGTAAGCCTTCTGTATTTCTCTACTGTATCTTTGGACCTCTAAGTAGCATTTTTGAGCTCTATAATTTTATGTCTTTTGGAAATGTGTACTTTATGCTGAATGTATATCCTGGATTACAGTTTGGGATTACAAATAAACCGTGGTGCATGAGTTGTAATTCCTAAAATAGGTTGTGAAGCTGTGTAGGCTTTTTTTTTAAAGAGTAGCAGAATGCATATACACTACTTTCTTCTAAATAAAAAGCTGAGATTTAGTTAGTAGCAGTCCTAAGATCTGCAAATCATGGAAGAAATTTCTTGGTAATTACTGTCTTTGTAATTGGTGCTCTGCCCATGATTCAATGTGTCCAGCTGTATGTAAATCTTCTCTAACCATGTAGCTTTGCATTTATTTCGTAATGCAAATGAGAAATCTTCCTGGTTTCTGTTTCAGGACTCAAATCTGATTGATTTGGCATTGCCTAATTGAAAGGCACGGGCTGCTGCTGGAAAAGATTTTCTTTCTGTTGGAGGCGGTGGAATGTGTGACGTCTGAGCTCAGCAGCGGTCGGTGGGTTTGGTGACTGGTCTTTTCTGGCCAGGGTTACCTGATGAACCAGGTGGCACCCTGGGGGCCTGGCTGGGCAAGAAGGACAGTTGTTTTGTCATTGCTGAGTTGCTGAAGTCCAGCTCAGCCCTGTCCTGCCAGGGTATGGTGGATCCTAGAGGGAGTTTTCATCTCCCAATTGTGGCCCACGTCCGGTACTCTTCCTTCTCTTGGTTTTATTAGTCTGTGGCCCTTGTCTGTGGGAAGGTTTTAGTTTGTGGTCTGTAGGTTAGTAGGGCTCTCCACCCCTCCTGTCTATTCTTCATGACCTGAAATGGTCACAAGTGCTTCCTGTGCTCCCCTTGCTGACCATCCCATCATCTCCACCTGCAGTTCCTTCACACTGATCGTGCTGTGGGGAATGTCACGGCTGAAGTCAGCACACTGCCAAGTGTCACTGTAGCTGTATGACTTTCCTTACTTATCTGATAAAAGTTACATATTGTAGCACCTAGATCTTACGAGAATGTGCTGATTTGCTTGAACCATTTTCAGTTTTTACTTGGGGGTTTTAATCCTGGTTTCATCAAGGTGAAAGAGTTTTGATGCAGGTATATGAGAAATAAGCTGTTAAGGTAACTATCAAATGATGCCAGGGGGGATAACTCCTGGTGTATCAGCTTTGGCAGGGGTGCAGCAGTATGTAGTTAAATATGAAGTTCAGTTCAGCAGTGCATGTAAACTGTATATTCAAGTCAATTGCTACCTATCAACACTTATATTTGCAATGATATGACAGCATCTGAGCTTGTTATGTTGCAGTTAATTCCTATCAGAAGTTTGCTTAACAGGGCCCATGTGAGAATAAGGTTGTTGAAGTAATTCAGGATGTGGAGCTTGGTCTTACAAGTTGCTTAAAGTTCAGGTGTCTGTTCAGCAAGGCGCTTGTTGAGGGAGGATATTGGATCTGATTTATAAATAGTCCTATTATCTTGCTATTTCTTACTACAGTTCTCTTTCTTCAAGTAACTCAGGTACTTTTTCCTTGGTATCTGATAGAAAATAATAGGGCAAGTATGCAGTGATGAAGTTTTATTCTTGATGTCTTCCAGAGGACTGGTAGTAACTACCTGTAACCTGGAAAATAGATTTACCCAGGAACCTGTTTGATCTCTTTAAAGATGTTTGTAGCATCTTTCAAGTGAGAGTTTGACAATATTTATTTATTGCTTGGAGAGAAACCCAGGACTTGGTTCAAGAAATCCAAGGTTTGGCAGATCTTTTAAGCTGTGTAATTTTTCAGAAGCCTGTAAGAAAAGAAAGAAGTTTTCTGCCAGTTTAGAACAAATAAAAAGTTAATCTAGTTCTTGCAGTAAAATTGCTTCCTGGGAAGTCAAATAATGCTGTAAGGTTTATAGAATATATTTTGTTTTAGTTGTGGAGTTGTTTGGTTTTGGGGCCTGTTTTGTGTATGTGAATGTATGTGTAGATATATATATGTTTATGTAAATTTATATAAAATTTCCCACAACTAAAACCTTTCAGTAAAGAAAACCCAAGGTTTTGTGTGAATGTAGAAGCTCTTGAAACATAGATTCCTGTAGATCAAATAGAGCTGATAGCAATAACAGCCAAGGACCTACTTTGCTAATTCCTCTGTACACTGTACAATGGGTTTTCTTGACTTTTATTGTTTGCTCTCAAAAAAAAAAAAAAAGGGAAAAATAACCTTCCTGTTTGCAGTCAAAACCAAGGTATCCTTTTGAAATTTGGTCCTTAGTCCTGGCTGAAAACTGTTTTCTTCTGTGCTGACTGTTAAGATGTGACGGATAAACACTGAGAAGTGCCTTACAGGACCTGCAAGGTGAACAGCATGTGGTGTGTTTGTTGGGTACTTGGCTGGGATGTGTCCAAGACAAGATCCACAACTTCGATCTCCCACTGAAGATTAATTTAGCTTTAAATTATACATTTGAGTTGCTGTTTTCTTTTTAAGTTCAGCACTGTCTCTATTCAGAGCTTAATTTATAGCTATTTTGTTAGTAGCTGCGTCCTTGAGCTGTGAAAATCCTTTCTTACCTTTTAAACTCCCTTATGGGTTTTAGCAAAGGATAGATTTTTTGCCTATCTCAAATGATTTCTCTGTGAAAATATATTTAAAAGGTACTTGACCTACTGCTCTTCTGTCTCCCTCTATTCTATCTCTAAGGGTCTGTTGCTGCCTAGATGCGTTTCTGGTGAGTATTTGCCATGTATATATTATGCTAAAATACTCATTATGTAAGACCTACTTTCACAAACTTAAGTAAAGTTAAAAAACAAATGCAGACGAAGCTTTTACATAATTTTACTTCCTTCCAAGTACCTTACATACTTGTCTTCAAGTGTTGTATCAGCATGTAGCATAAAATTTGAGAAATCCCATGGTTGGTTAAGACAATGTCTCTGACCTCAGTGGCTACTCAGAGAAAGTGCATAGAATGTCTGCACTGTGCTACTAGAAGAGCTTTACAGACCTGAAAAATATCTGTAATCATGTAAAAGACAGAGGCAAGAAATAAAACTGTCTTTGGATGTGACCTTTTTCCTCCCCCTTTTTTAAAGGGAAGCTTAAAAAAAAGCTTCTCGTTTGTAAACCTTTGCATTAGATTTGGATTGTTTCTGGTAGAGGAAGGTAAGTTTGTCTGTGGGGGTGCTTTGGAGTGCACTCCTGTATTTCCCAGGCAGAAGCGCTCAAGCTGGAGTCCCATACAACACAGAAATGTGCTGGAATGTGAACAGCATACATCCTTGAATTTTATGAGGCCTAGGCTACATAGAAGGTGTATGAGCACATGGTGACAAGTTTTCAGAGTCAACCAGTGTTAAAAAATACTCATTATCTTTTCTTGACTTAATATTGTTCTTAAAAAAGATAAATTCTGACATTTATAACATACGTTTTATAGGGATGTGCAAATAAAGTTGAATTTTCAATGAGAAACATGATTTTAGTGCTCATGCTGCACAATTACATGCCCACATAGATGGATACTTGAATTGTCCTTAAAGGGAGGAGCAAGGGATCCACTTTCTCAGTCAGCTACAGAAATGGGGTAGACTTTCCAAAACTCAGTTACTAATGTACTTCAGCCCTGGCCTCCTGGTGTCTGAAGGAGCTATAGGCAGCCTTATGGTGTCTGTAGTTCTTAAATTTTTTTGCATGGAATGCTGGGGGTTATTTGAGTAATACGTGTCCTGTAGTTATGCTTTGGTAAGAATGCAGTGAACCATCAGCTGTTCTTCACAGTCTGGTGTTTCCTTGCCTAAACAGGGTGAGAAGGGGGAAAGAAACTGGAAACATGAAACTTCTGTTAGCAATTACATTTTTGCTGCTCTGTGTTGTGGAGAGCATTGCTAGCATGCACTGAAAACTCCTTTTATGTTGGGAAGCACATTACTACTGGGTAAAAGGAAGTGCTTTTTTCTAGAATATACTGCCTTTGAATATATAGGAATCCCTAGCCATTGCAAGAAGTACATATTTGAAAGGTGAGTAAAATTCAAACAAACTGAAGTTGAGGACTAGCCACAGAGTGTCTGTGAAAGTGCATATCAAATCTGATGGTGCTTTAAACAATAGATTAAGTGGGAAAAAATTCTAGCATCCCTGCTCCCAAATTTCATACTGCAGTTATTCACAAGATAGATATTCAGGGAGGAAGCAATATTGGAATTTGAAACCACAGCCAAGTGCTCATGTACTTGTGGTGTTATTTTTTCAGTTCCCCTTCATTTCCAATGACCAGAAAAAACCTTTTCAAAGATTTAATTTCACAGGATATTCCATTTATGATAGTCAACAGGTGACACTGTACACATAATTTTTGTGTATTTTATCTAAAGCCTATCCAGAACACTGATTAAGAAAATACTTTTACCTCAGCAATTTTAGTCTGGTTAAAAAAAAGGAAAAGATTTAATTTCTGTACATGGCTATTTGTAATGTTAATTTGAAGCCTAATGAGGAACCCAACAGAAAAAAACCTACAAAATGTTACACTGTCAGTATTTTCAAAACTGCCCCTTATCCTTATATTGCTTCTATCATTGTTTTAAAGCCATCCCCAGTCATTTTTGAAATTGTAATAAATTCTCTGTACTGTCTGATGCTACTTTACAGACTGTATATAAAAGTAAATAGAGACAAAGTGATATTATTGTCATCTCTCCATTATTGCTTGCAGTTATCTACTTCAGCTACTGCCCGTGACTTCACTGATGTTTCAGATGATCCCTTATGTTTGTTTTCTAAAATTTTTTTACATATGTAATAAACAGCTGTTTGATATTCTGCCATTCCTTGTACCCAAAGATAAAACAGCTGATATGTACCTCCAGTGCAAGTGTGCAGTGTGGTATGGAGTATTATATGGGATATGGGCATTTTAGTGGGGTATCCCGTGCCCCGTGTTGCTCTCTGGATTGAGTTCTGTATCTTGCATTTGTTGGATGTGTTCAGCAGCAGCAGCTGTGTCAGACACAAGGTGCAGCAAGCACATGTTGTGTTTCGGCCTGGAGGTGGCTATATTTAATTGGTGGATGAACAGAATCCACTGTGGGTGCTAATCCTGGTTTTGTTTTTTGAACTGGAAATTGTTCAGTGACAGGCACTGAAATTCCAGCGAGGCAGATGGAAAGGCAGCAGAAGGTGCTTAGTTTTAACAAAATTAAGGTCTTTGCTTTAGCAAGACTGTCTCAGTTCTTTCTTCTATTTTATCTTTGTCACTGGGGAGTGGAAGAATGTTGGTCTAATTAAAGAAAAATAATTGCAAGCAGGTGTTAATATTGTTGATTCTGGTTTGTGTTTATCCTTTCAACTATATCTGCTAACAAAGATATATTAGCGTTTTCTTTGTGAGGCTGCTCTTCTGTCATTTTGATAAGATTAAGTTAGCTTTTAGACTATTAGTAAGTAATTCTAGTTTTATTTGTGTTGCCCTTGAAATACTCTTGATGTGTCCATTACTGATTTTCATGCTTAAAAGAAAATGTTGTGTTACTCACAAACACAGTTTATTTTCTGTTTCAGTTGTTCTGTCTTACCTCCTTCTGACTGATATGTGGAAAGCCATATAGACTACTAAAGAATTGTCTGCCTTCTGGCTGAATGTTCTTATTCCTTGTTCTGAATTGTTAAGATATTCTGGTTTTGAAATTAGTATGTTTTCAGAAGTTTCTTGTTGCATTTTGTTTCAATTTGCTTCTAGTGTTTTCCATTTCAAGTGATCCTTTATAGTCTTCTTGACTATGTGTTTTCTGTTTCTTTTCTCTGTTTCTTTGTGAAAAATGTCCTTTTGCATAGGATAATTTCACTCTTTGATGCTATGCTCACTCTTAACTTTAAAAAAATCTAATAATCCTTCTAGTAACAGTGATAATTCTTGCATATTTCAGCTTGCATATATATGTGTAAATTCTTAAAATAATGGAGAATGGTTTGGGACTTTGGGTTATCTATACACTGCAGGATATTGAGAATTATAGGATACATGCAAATACAGCAAAGTGGTACAGAAGCCAAAAATGCTGTTGTAGGGATTCTAAGCAAATATAGTTTCACTGTCCCTCCCTTTCTCTTTCTGTATTACCCATTGCTTCTTAATTGTTTGCTGTAGGAAGTTAACATGGATGAATACTTGTGTAATACATGCATCACCTTGAAATGTAATTGTGCTAGGAAGTGAGATGAACTGTGTTTAATGTTTTAATGTTTCTTAAGCCGAGCCAAACTAAGAAATATGTGTTTTTATTTTAGTTTTGATTAAAGAATTGGTGCCTAATCACGTAAATTAACCTTTTTCACAAATGTGCATCTGCTATTTTGTTACCATAATTTGGATGTGATTAGCTATCTGAAATGAAAACTTTAAAAAAATTTAATTATATTCTCAGTTTTAAATGAAGACTTCTTACACATTTAGGTAAGGTCAAATACACGTGCCATTTGTAACAAGTGCTAAATCAGATGATGAGAAATAGAGTATTCTGATTTTTTGTTGTGCTTCTCAGTTCGTAAAGTTGACATCTGCAAAGAGAGGAAGCAAAATCTCCCTGAAAGGAGCACAGCTCAGATTATCAGCAAGAACAATACCAGTCTGGATTGTGCTGAGAAATTGGAGAGGACCTGCTGCCTTAAAAAATGTGTTTATTATTCAGTTTAAGTAACTTGCTGGGACAGCACTGTGAAATGAAAATACAGGAACTCCATCTTTAAAACCTCTGGTCTAGCATTTAATTTGTGAAAGATTTGACTGGGGTATTTTCTTGTCTTCTTTGAAGAAAGCAAATGATACAGTAGACTTCAAGCATATAATTGAATAATTTTCTCAGGGGATTGGAGATATGTTATTTTTAGGGAAAAGCCAAATCACATCTGTAAGCGTTAGCATTTAAATGTTTAAAATATTAGTTTTCTCTTGGTTAACAAAATTGCTGGACTGTATTTTTGCCATCACAGAGAAGTGATGTTTCTCTTTTTAAGGCTGCTGTAGCCCGTTGCTGGATGCTGTAATGCAAAGATGGTTCATTTTCTAGCAAAACTGAAATCAGAACAGAATTGCAAGTATGCTGAGAGCAAAAAAGCTTCAGGGTTAACCCTGGTCTCTGTGGGCACATTGATCCCCTGGAAGGAGCGTCTTTGTGTGTTTTGTCTAGCTCTAATCCTTGCTTCTGCAGTGGAGAAACATAACCCCCAAGTAATGAAGTTCTTTTTTAACAGATTGTTTTCCTTCACTAAATTAATTTATTTACAGATTTCTAAACATTCTAAAGACTTGAAAGCCCCAAATTCTGATGCTAATTCCAGCTAAACCAGTGACACCTGTACTCATTTATCTCAATGATGCAATCCCTTTTAAGGGCTTGAATTTTCCTTTCTAAGCTGCAGGCTCACATCACGGTGTCTCTTTTCAAAGCCACTCATGTGTGCTCTGAAGTTGATGCTGATACCATGTGAGGCTGTGGCAGGCCTGATGAGTTTTTCTTTCTATCTGCCATAATGTGTAGGCAATATTTCTGATATAATAATTTTTTGTTTATATTGTAAAAATACTGTGCCAGTAAGTTAATTTCTGTGGCACAAATATGAATAACCAATAGGTAACCAATACAAAATCATAATTTTAAAATAACTTTTCTTGTGCAGTTGATACAAAGCTGCCATGTAAATACAGGACTTCAGAAAATGTGTGAAAAACATCAAATTTCACAATATTTGTGAAAATGACTGTGCTGTTTATCAAACAGCAGGTCTTTGGGACATCATGCTTTGCTTTTGCCTTGGGAGAGTGCTGTCAGGTTGTGTGTTTGTTTCCAGTGTTTTACAAGGTGAATGAGACAGTGAGCTCAGAGTCTGCTGCTCCATGGAGAATTCCCTGCCCCAAAGCTGGTAGGATAGAAATGCAGTAAATTTGCATCCCCTGTGCATGTTAGTCTTGCTTCTTGGAGATTTAGGGGCCTTTCAGTCCCAAGAAATATTAGTGATCAGAGGAGGCCTTAAAATCTTGGCACAATGGCACAGGGACTCCGGCATGCTTTAAAGGAGAAATTGGATAATCTTTCCTTACTTTGCAGTTGAAAGCTCCTTTTTGTTTGTGAAGTCACTGTGTTGCTGCTGTAGGAAGAAAGCAATTATATTTGTTTTTGTGCCACTATGAATGTCGAGTTATTGCTTTTTCCCTTTGGGGAATCAGTTGGGGATGAACTTGAAGTGGAGACACTATGAAGCTCCACCTTTAGGGTTTCCCATATCTGAGTTTTTATCCTATGGGAACCAGATAGCTTCTAAAGTTTGTGTAAAACAAGACCAAATACTAAACCTGTCTTTTCAGAATGGTGGATGGATAACAGGTAGAGGCCGTTACAGAGTCTCTATTTTATTTTGTAAAACAATACTCCTGACAAACAGAGGATGACTAAATTTTTTCAAAAAGGCATACAACTTTCAGATAGAGAGGAATAGAGGCAAAAATAGATACTGACAATTAAAATACCCAGCAGATAAGATAAACAGTGTATTAAAAGTTCTTAAAACATTACGTGAGGTTTTTAGTCTTTTTTTTTAAAATTTGTTTTGCTTGTGTGTGTTTTTAGTTTTGTTTTGGGAGTTGTAAAAACAAACAGAGGTATTCCAAAACCTTAATATGTACCTGGCCTCTGAATCAGCAGCAATGTGTGCCTTTTCTAAAGAGGAAATCTGTTTTGCATTTAGTCATACATATTTGTCTTCCATTTTTTGGAGAGAAATATTTTCAGAGTCCTTTCCCAGAGCTATGTAACACCTGCCATTTTTTTACCAAGAACAATCGATACTGTTAAACGTGAGTACCCAACAGAGTTTGGGGTTCCTGTAGTCTCCAGTCTTGCTTGTGGCTTTAGCTTCTTTTGTACATTCTTGTTTAGTGGAGGTATTTCAGGAGTGGGACCTCATTGGTCTTTCAGAATCAACATCAATGAAATTTTTAATGGTTGGGTTGATACCGTATATTATGATATATTGCACAGGGAGGGCAGAAAGCTGCCATGATGATGGGAAAGAAGTTTCTCGAAGTAGTCCTTGTTATGGCACAGACTGCTGCAAAATAGACCCGAGTGTAGCTGGCACTAAATGGAAGTGTTGGAGCTCTCTAACAATCTATTTTTCAGCTTCATGCAAATGTGTGCAAATAAGCATGGGAAACTGCTGAACTAGTGGTAAAAAAGCTGTCTGAATCACAAACCTCTTGCACAAGTGTAAAATACTGCCTTATCTGATAGTAATGAGTTTAATGCTACTTTTAGCTTAGCTTCCTCAAAACTTACCTTCTGATTTCAGGGGTTTAACTTCTCTGTTTTTCTTGGACGTTGATGTGTTTTTCTTGGACATTGATGTGTTGATATCAAATATGCCTAATTTGTGCCCGTTAAGTTACATCAGGCCTGATAGGACAGTTTGTAATTAAATTTTGATTTGCCTTTGGCTGCTTTCTTTTCTGAGGACTTGCAAAGTCCTGCCAGGTTTCAACCTTGCTTGAATTAGGTATTGGTTAAGGCTTGCATGAGTTGTGTGTGCTCTTATGTTTCTCAGATAGGGTGTTCTTGTCAATAGGAACGTTGTACTGCACCTGTGTAGTGAAATAGGAATACTGTGTGTGTCCTCAGTGATTTGAAACTGAGATTTTGTTGCATATCTGATGCTTAAAATCAAATTATATTGCATGAGCCTGTTTATTTAGTCACTGGGTTTTACTGAAAATTAAGAACATTTAATATTCTCTGAACTTACTTGATTGACAAGATTTTTTTTTCCCTTTTTTTCCCTCTGATTAAAAAGTCAAGTAAGGCTGAAGTAAAATAGTTGCACTAATTTTTCTACTGTTGCAATGAAATTTAATCAGTGCACCGGAAATACCTTTAAGTTCTAATTCTAAATCATATGTGTGTTGTAACTTTTTCATTTAGGTAATTTTCCCCCAATCATTCTGTCTTCTGAAAACAGGAGTACTGCATAACTGGACTTGAGGAGTCATTCAGTGGAGAACTCTTACTCTTTAGATTTGACTAGATTGTTATAATTTTTAAGAATGAGCAGTTTGAAGCTAGGATCTGTTTCCCATGAGCAGGTGCTGTTGAGAGGAAATGATCTAGTTCTAGTCTCTTTGTTGAATTTATGTTTTCTACATGCTTATATCACTGGGAAAAAATAATTTAAAATTATTTTCTGTTTGCAGAAATGTTTACCTAATTTCTGTAAATTGTTGTAGCATTTTACCAGATGACTTTAAATAGTCTTCCTCCTTCTCTCCCTGTCCCCAAATAATTCCTTTGTCGAATTTAGTCCATTTTAGCTCCATTTTTGCTATCAGGGTTTGTAAGTTATAATACTAATGTCAATGCTACAGTGACAGTACTGCTATATTTTTGGTTGAGCACTTTGCGATGGGAAGGTAAACCTTCGTGTTTTTGCCTGGCTGATCAAGCATGTTCAGCCAAAGTGGACCTGTAGCCTGAGCAATCCATATTCTTCTCCTTTTTCTTGGGAATGTGCTCAGTGCTGATGCAAACCTGGAGACTTCTGTTATGGGCTAACTTTTGGTAACATCATAAGGATGCCTGGCGGCATGTTACATGCATTTGGAAGGTTGTAAATGTATTATGTGTTCATAGAGCAAAGTGTCTTGCAAGAGGGAAGATGTTTGCCAAAAGGAAGTGTTTTTCTGGAGAGCTCCCTTGTTCCAGCAAGTTTGTTCAGATGTCTGACCTTTTTTGCCTGAAAATGGTCACCCTTCCCAGTGTTTGCTGTTCCCTGTGTTGAAGTTTGTTTTTCTTTTGGGTTGAAATAAAGCCAAGTGTTTATTCGGCCCTGGTTGTCTTTTCATTACAAGTTTTTTTGATTTTGTTCACTCCTTTGTTTTTTGTATACAGTTTCAGCCATAGCGTGATGTTGGAGAAGAAACAAAAAAAATAAAATATTTTGTGCATTTTTTTGTCTCACATCACAGCTTGGATTTCTGGATCTGTAGCACCCTATCTCTCCTTGGCCTTTTCTTTTGTCCTTTGTTTCTCTTGTTGAACTCACTGTTGACAATGGACAAAGAACTCTTCCTTCTTTGTAAGCATAGCTTGACAAAATAGAGGAACAGAAATGAATAAACTAAGATTGACTATTTTCTGATATGGTGAAGTTGAAAACCGAGGAGCAATAAATTTGTACTGGGAGGTGGAAGTGAAGGACCTAACCTTACATCATGTATAAGGATTTATCTTACTGGTAAGCAGAGAAGTATATCTGTAGCTCAAGAGCTGTGTATAACAATAGTTCATTAGATATATCTATATCTATATTTATGTATATGTCTCTCTATGTTTCAGTGGATGCCAAGTAGTGAAAATCTGTCGCACAACATCAGAAGTAGAGTGCTGAGTGTACTCTGGAATACATAAAGCAGGGTCATCTCTTTCTTGCTTTGTCATAACTAAAGGAAGACCTAGGGATAGTTCAGACATGGCCCCACTGCATACAGATATTCTCCCGTGGGCCAACTACTTTTTATTTCTTGTAGTTAAACCACAAAGTGTGTGGTAAACTGGACTGTTATCTTGATTAGGAGATGTGACTCCTCAGACCTTTCCTGCTCCCCTCAAGTGGGAAGTATTTTGTAGGATTGTGTTTAAATCTTTTTTGAAAAAGAAAGATTTCTCCAGATACATACCAACAGCAGTGTCTTCTGTCCCACCTCGAGTGAACTGAACAAGCTTGAAGTCTTGTTGGTTTTTGTGCTGTCTGATACTGAATGAAGACTGTTAAGAGGGAGTCAAAACCCAGTAAATAGTCACAGAGATAATGACAAGTATTCATAGCTTGTTGAAATAATTTTCCATTTGACAGAAGTTCTGGTATTTACTATTAGCTCCTGCTGCTTTCCCATATGCAGTTTAACTGAAATGGCTTTAATTATGACTCTAGACAACAAACATCCTGCAGGCAATGTGGTGGTTGTTCTCTGTTCCTTAAACCACTGCAGACTCTGACCTCTCTAGACTTCATCTGTGCTGGGAAGATGTTAGTGCTTTGTTTTCCTACTGCCAGTCTTCCAGTCTTGTTCAGAGAAACACATTCTTCTCATGCATCCTACCAGGAAATCAGCTGGTCCAGATTAAATGAGATGAGTTTTGGTGTTTGGACTTGGGCTGAGACCACCACACTTGCTTTTTTTTTTTTTTNCAAAGTAAACTCTCAAAAGTGAGATATCTTTCAACCCACATAGCTCCTGCCATATGAATTGATAACATTGGGATTTTTAATTATTAGGTTAATCAGAGGAACTACTTCCAGTTACTTCTCTCTTTCAAATGGCTGAGCCACCGTGTTTCTGTATTTAGGATTACAGACTGAGTACTAACATACTTTAATATCACAGACTGTTCTTCATGCTTGAAGGTACTTTTCTGACATTTACTTATGTAAACTCAGAATTTGGGTTTAGTAACTCAAAGTTGCATAAAGAGGGTAAGTGCTCTTCAGTGACCTCTTTTTATTTCTCAGTAGCAAATATGAGTACAGAGTGTTAGTATCCTACAGGAAAGGAAAAAAACTGTTACACATATATGATGAAAGGTTTAATTTAAATTTTTTCTATCTGTCCTCCCTTTCTTCCTCCTGGCTTCACTCCTTCTTCTCCATAAAATTCTCTTGTTGTAGTCAGATACTGCATTTGCTTTTAGTATTGCTTTTGCTCGTGTACAAGGGAAGCCAGTTTGGAATCTTGTAGAGATTCATTCTTTCAAGGCCAGGTGCTTGAAATTAATCTTTTAAATAAAAGAAGCCCAGTTATTAATGGTGTGCTGAGTATATATAATTTCTGTGGAAACTGCATATGGCCAGCATTCTGTCTCCTTGAGTTAGGGTACTAATCTGAAGAACATTCGATCTTAAAGCACTTTGCTGTGTTTATTTTAATGATATTGAATGGCAAACAAATTTTTGTTTTTATTTTTAAAATGCATAAATACTACAAAAGCTGTGCTTTCAAGCAATTTAAAGCTCTCTCTGTGGTGAGGCCTTCAGTCATTTCCTTTACTTTACCTAGATTTGGTAATGAATCTTTCAGTTGTTTGGTGGAATGTGCTTACATGGCAGTGTGCAGCAGGAATAATATATGTGAACTGTTACAAATGATAATTTGCAGGCTAAGTCAGGGAAAGATAAACCAGCTTCTGCTGAATGGGAGCAGGATGTCACCTTCTGTTCCTAGTCTGCTCTTTCTGTGTGTCAAGTGGTTGGCAATGTCTTTGGTAAGTGGTCTGCCCTCAAGATTGCAACATAAATAACTCCATTAAGACAAAAGGAGGAATGGAATTACAACATCTTCCGTCTATTCAGAGGAACATAATTTGGCTGTTACAGTTCTTTATTAATGTACAGTCAGCTAGGAAAGTCTCCTAATGCCCTCTGCAGCCTGGGAACTTTATCTCCTGTCCTTTCTCATGATAGATTAATGGAAATGGGCTTTCCAAGAGCTGTGAAACAGATGTCAAAATTGCAGCTGAGAGCAGTGACAAACTCTGCCTTCTGTGTTACTTGTTATCGTTGGATCTCAGCATGGTTTCAAATCAGGATGAAAGGAACCACATCAATATAGCAATTCCTTTTGCTTGTGGTGATGTTTATTTTAAGTGTTACCTTCAGAATATTTTTGATACAGTCAGAAATATGTGTGTTAGAGCAGCAGGGGAGAGTTGGATTGGGTGCATAGCTGCAGTGCCCTGGGGGGGTTCTCATGCCTTCTAATTGCTAATGTGCATGGTAGTAGTGTGCGTAAGAAATCAAAATGCTGTCAGCAGTTCACCAGCCTTCCTTTCTCCTTGGCTCTGGAAATTAAAAAAAAAATTGACAACTTTTTAAAGGAAATTAGTTCTAAATTTTCATGCATTTTTAATGTTTATTAAAACCTGTCATATACAAAACACCCCTGAAGATAATGCTCAGATCTTAAGGGGTTTGTTAGTCTGGTGGTTTGCAGTCTCAAGAGTCTGCAAAGGTGAAGTACTCTTCCATTTTGTCTGTTAGAGAATACTTTTTCCTTACAACCTCCTTAGTTCAATCTGTTCTTTATATTCATCTGAAAGTAATGTTTTTAGGGCCTGGGAAAGAGGAAAGTATCACCGTACAAAGACTGTGAAATAATAACAGCCTTAGAAAGTGTAAAGTGTATTCTGTTGTGAGTAGCCTAAATTTGTGTAGTGTCTTGATTTGTGTAACATTTGCACATATGTTAGAGTTATGAGCTAGGTCATTGCAAGGTATTTTTATCCTCAGAGTCAATATTCAGTGTCCTGTTTCTCTTAATAGTACTAGAATGAGTGACTTGTTACACTAAAGGTACAGCAAAATAGAGAATTCCTGCAGTTGCTCAGTTGCTTTATTATGTTTCAGCTGAAAGGAACTCCATGGTAATTTTTTTTTTTGCTATGACTCTGTTGTTACTTACACCTTTTTCTTTATTTTAAATTAATATGCAAGATTTTGTGAGCCTGTATGATTTGAGTGGAATTTTTTTCTGTGTGTATTAGTCTGAGCAGACACAGGCTTTAAAGCAGTTTTATGTTTGAAGAAGATTTGATTGACGGTAATTTATCAAGAAGAAAAATGGTTCAGAATTTACCACCCTGGCTGATTGTCTCAGCCCTTAACTGAAACAGAACTAAGCTAGTAATACACTTGCAAAGATTTTCAGAGACTTTGCAGATAAGCACTGGATTATTAAAGAAGTTGTTACTTGTGTCTTGAAAATCAGTGGCTGTGCCCCTGTATTGGCACTGAGGGATGTGCTCTTGCTTCTCCAAATAAAACATCAGTCTGAATTTATAGTATAAAGGATTGTTTGATATGTTTTTTTTAATTAGTTTTTAAATTTCTGCCTTAAGAATTAAGGGTTTGAACCCAAGTGATTCAGTGACATAGGTCGTTGGCAAGTGCGTGGGAAGGAAACTCCTGTGAGTGTCTGCTGGCTATTTTGCTGTTGCATTTCTAAAATCTTGAAGCCTAGGTATAGGATCCACCCCTGCTTAGTCTTTCCTGTCGGGGATTTGAGATGGAGATGACTTGCTGCAAATGCTTCAGTGAGTCACTGTTGCTATGCAAAATGGCTCAGGTATTTTGGGGCTCTTCTCCTTCAGGCATCCCATACCATGTGGCAGGCTCTGATATTTTGAGGCAGTATAGGAAATCCCTCCATCGGCTAAGAGGACAAAAAAATTCTCTGTTGTCTCCAGTTAGAATTCCCCAATGATTTTGGTACTGTGCAAATCCAAGCATGCATCCTCATATATCAGTTCTTTTTTGTTGCAGCTGACAAGATGATTACTCTTAAAATATACTTAGAGACATTGAACTTTAATTTGAACACTTAAAAGAATCACCACATCAATAACTAGTTAAAAGCTAATGATCCTCATGGTTAAATATAAGTTTTATCTAAATGTATTTATCACTGCTTCCAACTCTTAGGTTTTACTTTGGCTTTAACAATACTGCATCTACTATGTGCTTATGTATTTGTGCAATTTTCATTGAATTTATTTTCCTTAAGAATGTAGTGCTCATCAAAGTTCTGCTGTCAGTGATTCTTGGTCTCTCCGATTTCTCATACACTGCTCTGACTGGTAAATTTAATCATTACCAGATTGGTTAACTATATTTTTATTTACAGTCTTTTATTCTATTAAGTAATCAGTATAAAACACAATCAGTAATCTCCACCCAGCCCTTCTATTCAGCCGCTGTTTCCCCCCACTCTTCCCGGGGAACTGGCTGTGTTCTTCTTCTCTCCTATTTGTGCTCTGCTCTGATGATAACAGAGGGGAAGTTGTCCATCATACAGCCTCTGGGACATAATTTAGCCATAGTGAGGCTTGTTTGTACTCCAGCTCATGACAACCTGCACTTCGTGTTTGTGCTGGGCGTGCCATAAACCTGCAGAACCTGTGAGAGCCGTGGCAGCAAGAAACCACGCAATTCATTATTTTCTGGTTCTTAAAGAGAGCTGAAGGCTGTTTTCTGGAAGGACGCTTGTAAGTGGCTTTGGGGAGGGGACAAACTGCTGTGTGGCAGCAGGTGTGAGCAGCATATGCATATACAGTGCTCATTTGGCCTTTTTTTATTATTTTCTTGGGGGTAAGATTTTTTCCTTGTTATGCTTTCATTCCTTTTTTTTTTTCCTAACAGACTTTGGCCTATGAAGAATAGGAAGCATAGGCAAGCTCAAAGCTTCTTGTTTTTCCTAACTCTCTACAAGCTTCTATAATGCTTTGATAGACCTTTGGGATTAATTAATTTTCTTCAAGAAAAAAATGAGCTATGCTTATTACACTTGGTTTGAATTTTGCACTGAGGTTTCATTTTGATCAAGTGACTGAGATGTAGGAGGAAAATATCTGTGACATCTGTCCCAGCTATGTTTTCTGTAAATACACTTTTTATAGTGCTGAGCTGTAGATCAATCCAGTATACATGCTGGGTGTGTTGTATCAGGGTTTTTATATTTTTTATATTTTATCTTTTTATAGATAAAGCTACAGAAAAGCTACCTATTTCTTGAAAGTTAAAGCAGACGTTTGCATTCTGAACATGCTTTCATTTTTCTGTGTTATTTTGATGTTTTTACAATGTCTTTGGTTTTATTTTGATTTTAAAAGATCATGATCTATAAACAAATCATACTTCACTGTTCTGTGATTCTCTAATATGGTGCTAATTTGGGCCCATGATGTTTTTGAGATAATGTACATTAAGTGCCAATGGCAGTTGGTGATTTTAGTTTCTGTTGTTTCTTTGTAATTGTCACCTGAATTGAGATTCTTTCTTAAGAGTTTTTAGTGTCACTGCTGGGTGAGGAAGGAAGAGGAATGCTACTCCCCTTGCAGAGCAAATTTCTGTCCTTCTTTCTTGAATATGCCTGAGACTAAGGAAGTACCTGATTATTGTAAAATGTTTGCCTTCACTTCTGAAAATGTTAGACTCTAATACACCATGTTCTTACAGCAGAACATTTCTGATAGATAAAATAAGCAGCGATTCCTGAGGAGGACAAAAGCTATCGTAAATTCCAGTAAGATCTGAACAAATACTTCCAAGTGTTCTTGGAAATAAATAAATAAATAAAAGTTCCCTATTAGTTACCATATGGCGTTGCTTTAGATCTTGCTGGGAGGTCTTGACTGTTTTATTTCAATGATTGCATAACCCCTCACTTCAGGAGCTTGTTCACATTCATAGCTGGCTAAGGGAAGCCTGGACCTTTATTTTCTTTGGAGTGTATATACTTCAGGTTTTTGCTTTAATGGGATTCACTGCAGGAATTCAAACTAGCTCTCCTTCTCAGCTTTGTTGCTGGAAGCAGCAATCCTCTGATTAAGCAGTAATTGATTTCTCTTTTTTTTTTTTT
>VXBA01001379.1:2432365-2545177 GCA_013399895.1 Serilophus lunatus
TTTTTCCCTTTCTCTTCCCTAATAAACTGTGGACTTATACTGTCTGAAATGTCAATATTTTTTTAAAAAGTGGGATGATTTACATGAAGAATAGTTGACATAATGGTTGAGAGCCTCTAGTGGCTGAAGTTTTATGTAAAAGAATGAAAGGTCAAAATGGCTTTTGTCAAAAAATATTATTCTTTGCTAATTGTCTACTTTGGATGTTTTCTGATTATATGTCATACAGCCTAATATCAGTGTTTTTGCAAGAGATTTTTGTTACTGAATTTTTCTTCCCAAACTTCCCTCTCAGTTCAGGATGTTAAGTCTTTCAGGCATCACTTCCTTGGGAGATGCTTGTCAAGATTTTGAATCATAATTAGTGTTAATTTTTTTTAAAGATTCTGCCCTGACATCATCTCCTCACTTTCCCTCTACATGCATCTTCTATAATTTAAATAGTGTTAGGAGTTGTCTTCAAGATTTTTTTGGCACTTTATAGGAGGAAATGAACTCCTGCAAATTACTGCATCACTGCATGCTTTTAATGGTACAGGAAATGCTGTGGGATGTGATTTCAAAGTCTGAGAAGACACTACACTAATAGTTGCATGTTTTGCTTTTAGGTTGATTGGTCCAGTGAAATGCAGACAAGGCAATTGGGAGTTGAGGGGTTGTGAGCTGGGGCGTGGGTGTGGTTTGTTCTTAGATGATATTCATTAATTTCTTTTTGTTCAGGGGCAAATTCTTTGCTTCCATAGCACAGATGCACATCAAAGCAGTGTCTCATTAGTAGTGCATTTACTGTATTCATGATTAGCTGGAGATTTTCTGTTGTGGTTTTTTTTTGGTGTAAAGTATTTAGCCGTGTAGGTATATAATATATTTTTGCTTGCAAGGTTAATCAATTGCGACTGTGACTCTTGTTGAATAATTCACTCTCTCAATAACTGTAACTTTTTTATTTAACTTATATAGTTTATTTGGTACAGATACTTGCACAGTAAGGTACTTTCTAACATGAATAAACTCGCAAAAAGTAAATCCGATAGGATATTAGATGCACTTTATTTTATGGGGAAAATATTTCTCAGAGTTCCTCTCCTACTGTCACACTTGCTTTTATTGTTATAATTTATCTGTTTCTGTAATGCAGTTTCATGATTGAAATTGTTGTGGAATTTCATGCTATGTCAGTAGGGATTTCTTCACCTCAATCACTGCCAGCCACCACAAGCCTTTTCCCAGATGGAAAATGCTAGCCACGAAGCAGTTTAATGATTTGGGTGGAAGTACAATGGGCTTCTAAGGTTGCATGACTGGAATTTTATAGCCCAGTGCTAAATCTGTGCTTTCTTCTCTGTCTAGTAAAAAATTATAGAAAAAATTATATATGGTAACAAATTATATAGCAAGTTACAGTATATTGTAATCTTCATTGACAATCTTAGACCTAGATTTAATGCTTGCATAGGTGGAAGGTTTATTTAGAAAATTAATGATATAAGCTTCTCCACTACAAAATGAGACCCACTGAACAGAAACTACTTGCTTATTACTACTTTTTAGCTCTGGGACTAAGATCTGTGTTGACTTCCTAGGAAGTTTCATGCTTCCTGCATCTTCAGGCCTGGATTATTTGAGCTCCTGGCGTGCACAGCATTAATGTGCCATTTTTGCATCTTATGTCTCAAGAAACTATTTACCAGCATCAAAATACAGAGTACTGGTTGAATCACTTTCTTTTAGCAGAGGTTCCACTTGGCATGTTGTGTTTCCTAAAGCTTTGGAGTTGATGCTATATATAATTAGTGGCCAAAGAGAGAGACACGAGGCAACCAAATATGCCGGCATCCCATCTTGACCAGGGGGATTCTTCAAAGTATTCAACTTGTTTTCTAAATTTCTGTATGCCTTTAATGAGATCTTTAAACAGTCTTTAAAACAGATAGGGTTTTGTGGCTTCCTGTGGTGCAGCATAAAGTGCAGGTAAATATATAAACATTGTTTGTTTTTATAAGGCAAACCTTAGTTCTGTATTCTGCAATCTGATTATTTTCCCTTTCCATAAGGGTTATTCAGGTAACTAAACTTCCTTTCCTCCTTCTTGTTCAAAAATGAATCTATTACTGGGTGAAACAGATTGTGTAATTGGCTGCCTGTGCCTGCTTGCTTGAACCCGTTTTTCTCATTAGATAGTTATTGTTACTATTTTAAAGAAAGAACAAGGATTGAAGGATTAGAAGCATATATTTATTTGAGTATGGAATCTGCTACTCAAAATTGACTTAATAGCAAGGTAATGATATTCTTGATATTTAGAAATATAATTTACAGTGGCAACGATTGAAATACTCCTCATTTTTTTTCTGTTTGCTATACCTTTTTGGACAGTTGAGTTCATAGCTGTTCATTTATTTCTTGCAGTGTTCTGATTTTATGGTTAGTTTAGTTCTCCCTCATTAAAACGTTTTGTTAAGTATTCATTTCCCCCAAACAAAGGTTATTCAGGTGTTTTTCACCTGATATCAATAAGTAAATACTTCATATATATGAAATAGGAGTCTGAGTAGATAGTCCTGATGGCTTTTGTGCATTAGTGGTAGTTGGGATTTAGTGTTTCTGGGTGATGTCAGTGCACTCTCAGGGGACAGAGTAGACCTGAGAGGTTCCTGACCTTACTTGAACTTGTGCATATTTCTTGTGAACTGTTGTTTTCTGTTTATTAATGATTATGGGTGAGGGCTGGTGTATAAAGTATAAGAAGAAATTGTGATGACTCAATGGCCTTCCCAAATCTTTACTTCTATCCTTCAGCTTTCAAAAAAAGACAGAGAAGTGGACTGTACAGTAGTGAGTGTGCATCCCTATTAACTCAGGTGTATGTGATGCCTTGTGTTACAGCAGCATGTGCTGGCACAAACTGCTTTATTTATCTGGCCCTGGCAGCAATGGGGAAAGGAGTGGTGCTCATTCTCCAGTAAGGCACTTTGGGGTTTTGAGTGTGGGAATTTGGTTTTTTTTGGTCAGTCTCCAGCTCCTTTCTGGAGAGAGGTGCGCCTGTTGTGCATTTTCAGAAACTGTTTCCTATAAATACTTGAAAAATGCTGTGTGCAAGCAGTGCCCTTTTTCTAGCTGCTCTTGATTGTTTGACAAAAATTTGCTAATCTCTTTTATCCTTGCTTTGTTACTTGTCCCCATATTTCCGAGCCTTCTTGAAAAATTAATGAAGTGATGTTGATACCATTGGATAGGCTATGCCTTGAGACTGTGGATTTGAGGTGCTAGAGATGGTATTTATGCTCCTCTTCAGCGTGGGGTCCTTGTAGAATTCTTTCTGGGGAGATGCCCTGCCAGAGGGGCAGTGTTTGGGCACTGCTGCAAAAGGCACTCAGCTTCAGGGAGAGGCCACATAGTTTGATACCTGACTGTGCTGACAAAGTGAGACACAACACTCAGGTTCCTTATTGATGCCAGTTACTTGAAAATTTTTAAAACAAAAAAACCCCAACCAAAGTACCCACAGTGTTTTCACCATTGTTGTTCTGCAGTCTCACAGTGTATTTATCATAATTTTCAGCAGCAGAAGATCACAGAAGGAAGGATTCCTCCAGGGCAGAACAAAGCTTCTGGGACATCAGTTTCTGATTGCCTGTCTGTGCTCACATCTCCATGTAGTTGCAGAAGGGTTGGCCATGCTCCAGTTCTTTTTTTCTCCCCCTGACTGCTTTATCTGTATGAGTGGACTGTTATTTCTGTCATGTATTCTCCATTTTTCTGCAGGTGCTCCCTGCTCTGTGGAGTGATGCTCAGCAGAGCTGGCTGGAGAGAACAGTGTGGGTGTTGCCTTTCTGCAGCTTATTGCCACAAACACTTTTTGAAACATTTGCTTTCTGCTGCATTATGGGTTTTCTTCCCTTGGGCGTTTTTCCATTATTAGAATGGTAATGGGTAACAGTTCCTGTCCTTTCCTGGTGAAATTGGTATGTCTTGAAGCTGTATCCATGCCTTTCCTTCTTCAGGTTTTAGTAATAAAAGGTTTAAACACTCTTACATTGTGCTGCTCAACGAAATTTTTTCTGCTGCCTTTCTCTGCGTTCATCTGTTTTATTGTTATGTTCAAGGATGCTTTTCTTCTTCTGAGTCTTTTAGGTAAAGAAAAACTAGATTAAATATATATTTGTGACAAAGAAATGTTTTCTTTGCCAGGCTGTGGTGTCCTTTAGAATGGGCCGTGGTGCTTGTCAGGTGACACAGATTTGTAGAGGTTCACTGCAACTTAAGATGAAATATATTAAAAATATGTTAAAGTGTATTAAATATTTTTAAAAATAAATACTTCTCCTAGGAAGGCAAATGATAGAACTCAAACAAGAATTACTGGTAGGGTAATACATGTTTTTCCTTAGTTTGCCTCGATGAAACAAGGGCTTGTCCTTGGAGTTGGTGCCTGCTGTACAAACTACATGGAACATATAACTTAGATTTGCTTTGATTTTTGCCTTTTCTTTGGTCAGTATAGATCTAACCAAAGTCATTGCATTCTGCTGAAGTACTGCAGAGGGACAAGTCAGGACCATTTAATTATTTGAAATTTATAGTCTCCCTTTTTGCAGCTGGTATGAACTATGTTCTTCCTGTCTTTTAAACTCAGTATCTAATTTGTGTGTAAATGTATTGCAGTTTCACCTGAAAAACTTTCAAAGTCCTTTTTCTTGTCATGAGACAACTGAGCTAATTAAATTTGGTTTTGCTCAACTTTAGATGCACTCTTAGCTCATTAGGCATATTTTTCAGGGGTTTCACATAAGTGGTTGATTTTCTTGTCTTGCTGTGTTTAAGCAGCCAGGATACACAGTGTGCATTTGGAGTAACATTAGTTCTTACCTTGGCAGAAGAGCATGTTTTGTGGTTCGATAGTTCATCTCAAAAGAATGACAAATTTGCCATTTCAAATGTAAGTGAAGCTTGGTATAAGGATTAAGTTAAAAAAGTAGATCAACTGAGGTAAAACCAGTTTGTTTCCTTTTGTTTAATGCACCAATAGAAGTGATTTTTGAAAAAAAGTACTTCAAAAAGGACTTGACTGAACTTTAGTGCACTCAAATCTCGAGTCTCCAAAGATGAGCTCTTTAAAGCAGTAAATACGTCCCCTGTTCATCCTTTTTGCTACTTGGTGAACACTAGGAACAGACTGGTGTTTGTAATGAAAACTAAAGATTAAAGACTGGTGACATGTACAAAGTAGTAACAGATAATGGAAAGAATTAAATCAGAACAGTTCAGACTAAAAGTATTAATAGAAACTTTTTTTTAAAATATGGTCTGCCAAATGCCTACTTTCAATGCTTCTATTTTTCTATGTTTGTTGTAACAGTCTTCTTAAAGTGTTTTGTGAGATGAAGTTTTTAGCTCTGTTTATGGGAGACAGCTGTCACTAAAGTGTTTTGTCACCCCCAGCGAGGAGGTGATGTTACTTAATCTTAGCCTGTTGAATTGCTGCTCTGGAAGGTAAAAAGTTGAGTTGATATTGCTGAAAAATGTATTTGATGCTGCCAAATAGTGTTCTGTGTCTGGTGGCAATCGTTGCAGAACTAGATAAACTAGAGAACTTTGATCAATTTATGAAAATGTCATTGGATTCTGTTTAAGCCAAACTACAACTGTAACCAAGCTTGGGACAGTAGTGATATTGGCTTACAGCATTTTTGTTTTCTTAAAGTAGACTACTGCCTTTATCCAGCATTTCCTTTCCTGTTATGATCTTCACCTGCCCTGAGAAAGGTTTTTCTTGCTTTTTTCTTCTTTCACCTTCTACTTGTGCAGGTTCCCAGCTGTGGCTAGGCATCCCTGTATACCCATCTCCAAGTATTGGAGTGATGCTGGAGGAGAGCCCTTTCTTGTTCTCCTTGATTTGTGTATGGGCTGTGTTTGTAGGAGCATAAGTTTCTGGTTTATAGACCTTACTGAACAGCCATGTTCCAACCCTAACCATTCCATGATTCTATGAAATGTTTGACTGGATTGCACTGAATGGGGTCCCACTGAACAGGGCTCAGTTGGCAGTAGGAGACCCTGGTGCCCACGGGATCAGCCCTCGTTGTTGGATGGAACAACCATGTCTGTAGTTACCTCTGTGGCTTTAGTCTTCTGCTAAACTTCCTAACTGTTGTAGGGAGTATTTGTTGCAGGCCAGATCTGTGTGTGTACTGCCTCCTGTTTAACTGAAAATGCAATTTTACATTTCCTTAGGTCTTTTTGTTGGATTGTAATTCCCTCCAGAGGCAGAGACTGAGTGGCTCAGGGGAGGGTCTCCTGGTGCTGGAGAAGGGAATAGTTAAACCCACATGTTAGACATGAGGAGGAATGGGACAATCCCTTTCCAAATCGTTTATTATTTGATTAATGCATTTAATTTGGTTGCCAACAAGCTATTATACAGTGACATTCCTAGTTTTCTTTATTTTCTGAGCAGTGTATGTTCTGGATACACTTGGATGTAAGTCCAGGTTTACAGTACCTTGAACTGCTGTGGGATATTTGGATCTGAGGTTTCCAGCCAGTGTTTTCTTTTTGGAGTTTTCCACCAGTGGTGCTGTCCAGGTGAGGTCAAGTAGTGAAGGCTGGTTTGGGAGAGCATCATGTGCACTGGCAGACTGTTCGTGTGCCTGTCAAGGGCAGTTATGTAAAATCTGTAAATAAGCAGGCATGACTTCTGACATAGCCTTTTGCAGCCCAGGAGGAAGAATGCGGAATAAGGCTGATCTTAGGCTGCTGGGTGTATGTTATAAAGTGCATAAATATACCTCTAGCGAAAAAATAGCTAAAGGGACTCTGGAGCTGTCAGCTCTTCATCACAGACTCAATAGTCACTACAGGCTTGGTCTGCATTTTTTCCACAATAGATTTCACTTCTCTGTGTAGGACAATACCTGGGGGACAGCACTGTCACTCACTCACCACCTCTGTCAGTGACCTAGTAACAGCTTGACAGTTCAGAATAGCCACTCTGATTTTCAATCTGTCTAGAACTGTCCTAGATAGAGGGCTGATTTCATGGCTAATTCTGTGATCCTTTCTATAGTGATAGGTTATTCCTGTAGCTTCCTGTGCCACTCCTTTCTAACCCTTTGGCTGAGTAAACAGCCTCCTGTGCAGTATATGTGGCATAGCAGTGGTCCTGCCACTATGGGTGCTTTAGTTTCATCCAAGCTACTGACCAGCTGCTACAGAGCTAATAATTGTGACAAATGGGAATGAAAGCCAAGTCTTTATTTCTCACATAAACATAAATGGGTAAGACCAACAAACAAGGTTTTATTTCAGAAGAAAGTCTGTAAAGGCTAGATTTTATTTGGTGGTTGTTGGTTTTCTTTATAGCCAAAGTTCTGCCCCATTTAGTGCAAAAATGCAGTTGATATTTATGTGCCTGTAGATGTATTTTTTCCAACTTGTTATTTGGCAGGTAAATCTTCAGGTTTTATGCCTGCTCATACCCAGCATAATGCAAAACTTTTCTGTCCGTTCACCGGCGGTATGAGAGATTCATAGGCCAAAAATGGTTTAGAACAGTAATTCCTTTTATAGATCTGAAGCTTTCCTCTTTTAATACAGTGTTGAACATTGTTTTTTCTGCTGTTCTGTAGACAGAAAGCCATTACTATGCTACATTGAGATCAAAATTTGTGACTGTTCAAAATAAATTGTGGAAAATATCCTTGTTGAGGTTATAAGTCCTGAATTCATCTCACGTAGTGAGGTTACACAGGTGCCTCTGTCATCCCTAGAGTTATTTTTTTTTAAATGCACATCTGTCTCATTCAGAGAGTGTTTTTCACCTCCCTTTATAATAATGATCAACCATTTCAGTCTGCAGAGTCTTTACTGTTAATAACAAAGAATTATGTGGCACGTCTATGTGGCATCTACGTCTCTTAAAAATTTAACTCCTGATTTAATAATGAATATTGCCTTTCAAAGATATGTACCTTTTCTAATACAGGTATTGTGACCCATTTTAGTCGTTTTGAGGAATGTCAATGTAGTCCTAAAGTGAAAATAAAATTTGAGCTACAGATTTCTGCATTGCAGTGGTTATTTCATCAGGGATAATAGGGTCTGTCCTCAGCAGACCTCTGCTTTAAACCTAAGGTGTTTGTTATCCTATCTCCTTGTAAATGTATTTCTTTCAGTAGCAAACATAACAGATTAATTGTGAGTTCATAGGTGGCACGTGTGAAGCTTAATCCCTTTTGTTAGGCCTGGATGATGCACATGTAGCATGCTGAAGAGGTGGCAAAAAACTCATCCCCAAGACTGGTGTTGCTTGCTGTGTTTTTCTGATTGAAGGATTAGGCATTATGAAGTATTCTGCCCAAGCCTAAGTCTTAATTCTGCGTATTTTTGTGATACAGATCAGGAGACAGTTTCTAGAGCTTTGTAATAAACCTGTAATAGGCCTGTTGTAAATCAGAGCTGAGTGTTGCTTCTCCTACAATTAGTTTAGAACCCTTGTAGGTGTAACCCTCTGTATTGTTTTCTTTCCCAGAGCAATTAGTTGTTGAGTACATGCCTTTTGAATGTGCCCCTGATGATTTCACAGGGGCTGTGTGCCTGTGATTCTGTCTTGTACCAGTCATTTGTGCCCAAAGCAAAGAAGACATCAGTAACATAATGTAAGACTTGCAGAATTTTTCTATGCCTGCATTTATGTGGCAATTTATTTTATTCTACCTTCTGTTCACTGTGTTCCAGCACTGAAAAAAGGAAGTCTTTGGAGACTTAAATAGAACAAAGCTTTTTTGTCAGGTGATCCTACAATGATAAATGCCTTAGAACTGTGGGTAAGTATTCTGCAAAAGTGCCTATCATTCAGAAAACCATTTAGTTCTGCTCATTCAGTGATTATAAACACCCTCAATTTATCCTGATGTTTTGCATGTGTCTTGAATATAGAACTGTGGGAAATATACTGTTGCTTCAGCTTAGTGCTAAGCAAATGGAGATGGTTCTAATAATATGACAAAGTAGCAGCAATTTGAAAACTAACGAAGTTTTGGACAGGATAAAAGTTCTAGTGCTTTTTTGTTTGGCATAATTTTTAGGTTGAGTGATGCCTGTGGAGGTGAAAACCTACATCTATCTACTGTTTTATTTATTTCTTCTGTCTTTTGTCTGCCTCTTTTTCACTTTCCCCTGAAATTTTTAGTGCTAGTATCTAAAAGATGAAAGTCTTGGTGTATGTGGAGGCGTATTCCATCCATAGGCTCAGATATGTAGGGAGGGGAAAAGCACCGGAAATGTTTCCTGAGCCATCTGTTTAATGTTCCTGCCAAGACAAGAGACAGATAATAAAATTTATATTATCAATTTATAGTCATTTTGATGCCTGTCTCCATTTGTGTGAGATATATAAGCTATGCAAAGTATATTTGCATAACAGGCATATTATTATATCTGGTATGCAACGTACTGTCATCTTTTATAAATGAAACATTATTATGTCTCTTTTACATGTAGCAGTTATGTGCTTTTGTTTGAGTTACAGCACAGAACATGTGAAAGCAATACACACATGTGGGTTTGTTTTAACTTGCCAGGTATCCATGGTAAGAATGCAGGCAGTGTGGGAAGACTGGAAGATTGCCAGAGAAATTGGAGCCGGAGGAGGCAAGGCTCAGTCAGATCTGCTGGGAAGAAAAGCAAAGATGCTGCCAGCTGTCTAAGTAACTCAGCCATTCGAGGGGCAGTGAGCATGGGCAGATAAGAATAGCTGCAGACCTTGTGTGAGAGAGAACAATATGCTTAGAAACGTTGGATGGCAAATCCCATTTCCAGCCACGCACTGTGTCGATTTTCAAGACAATTTTACAAATTTTTTGATGTTCTACAAACACACCCAAAAGAATGTAGGGGTTTAATTGTGCGTTAATGAATTTCTTTGGTATTTTGATTTTTTTTTTCTGTTTTTTTCAGTTCGTTTCTATTCCATATCTCTATGTTCAAATGTGCACAGAATAACAGAGGCATTAGATTCATCTCTGTCAACTGTGAGGCTGAGGTGATTAGCCCTCAATTTAGGCTTTATTTAGCAAGATGGGTTGAGTGTGAGCCTAGCAAAGATATTTTGTTCTTTTTTTTGGGAAAATTGGTGATATTTAAATGGAATCTAGTACTATAGTATGTTCTCTGTTCTCATGCAAACCCTTTGAATCTTTAATTTTTTCAAGGCCACAGCCCTCCTTTAAGCTGCTTTATGCTACAACACACTTCCCCTACATAGCAGTCTTTCTTCAGTTTCTCTTCTGTTGAGGAAGAGAGTAGAAAACATAACAATCAAAGCTCTGAGGCGAGAGAAATAAGTCAAAAAAAGAGAGAAGATAAATAATATAACTTTGAAAAAGGATATGTCTAGAAGGGAGAAAACTGAACTCTGGCTACAAAGTGGGAAATCTAAATTCAGGGAAAGAGAAGATGTACAAATAGATGATGCTGTACATTACTGAAGCATTAGAGTTTGCTGTGGAAGAAAATAAAACATTTAGAATGTAAAGGGATATTCTCTTTCCAAATTCACAGCACCAAAAACAGGTTGATGGAAGGAGACATAGTGATGTGATGTTGATGATACAGAAGTAATTTATGATGTTCTACCAGCAGTAGGGCCACTGACACAGAGGAAAACCAGATGCCATTAGTTAAGATCTCCCCTCTCTTGGATTCCCATTATATCTGGAGATTTTGTTAAGACAGATCACCTTTCTATCCTTGTTCATACAGGATATGAGAATAAACATGTAATTGCTGTTCAGAATGAACATTTGTATTAAATAGCCTAATGCAATTTGACTTAATTTTTTTAATTCAATCTGGACATAATTTAGCCTTCATCAGAAATTTATTAGTGCCAGGGGGCGTATTTTAAAGATTGTGAGGAGTACTTAGGATCATTTTAATCAGGGATGGGTAAATCCCATTAAACAACTGAGCTAGTCTTTCTGCCAAGACAGAGCATAGCATGTTATGTGTAGATCTATATGTAGTGTTTCATGAGCAGCAAGTCTAATGAAATTGCTCTCTTTTTTGAATTTCTTTTTTTCTTCATAGATGCTTGTTGCTTGTATGCTGTGCTGCTGTGCACCATCTTCCTCCCGTTTTCCTGTGTTTGATTGGACACAAGTGCTGTTTCTGGGCTGGAAATGGCAAGTTGCTGGCCAGCTACCACCCCATGGGATGAACCATCAATTCTTTCTTCCCTTTAAGTTCTTTGATACACTGCCTTTCTTACACCAGCCTGCCAGCTTTCCCAAAATATGCAGGCAGATTCATTTGAGATACTTAGCCATTTACAAAATTTGTCAAAGTTGGTTTTGTGTTCAAAAATATTAGAAGAGAGGGCTGAATGTAGCCCTCAGTTGCATATGCCTGATTTCCTTACGAAGTTAGCTAAAAATAGTATTATGCTTTAGAATTTCTCTACAAGCCAAGACACTGACATCATCTATTGTTTGTGAACCCTGTTTGCAAATAACAAAAATAAGCAAGTACAACACCTCTTTAGGTGCCGATTTAGAAAAGAGAGAGCTGAAATTTCCTAACCTAGGTAGCAAGATTCTCAGTATTTTACTACTTAGTTTTTTATCCAAATGCAGTCTATATTTTCATCTTTTTTGTGTGTTTTTGTTTGTGTGTTTTTGTTTTTTTCTGTTTTTCATCTTTTTTCGTCCTTTTTGTTCTTTTTTGAATACATCATAACTGTTTCAATGTAGTCAAATGCATAGGAGAATTGTTGCATATATATAAATACCTGTAATCACAGTTTAATTTTTTGGTAGACTTTTTGGGCCTCTGGGGTAGGTAGTGTACTCTGCCTGCCAAGAAATACTTTGCCAAGTCTCCTGACTTTCGATGAAAGTCTCCCTTTGGCAGCTGGTTTTAGCAGCAGAATAATGATAATAATAATAATAATAATGAAAACTCTGTCTGCAGGTAGTTCATACCTTTTCCTGGTTTTTTTGCCCAAATCCAGAGCCTCTTGTGTCTGTACCTGCTTTGTTGCCAAAGTGGATGAAGACAATTACTGTTTGAAGAATGGTCCTCATACAAATGTCTGGATTTCCATGTAATTAGACTTTTTGTCCAATATCTTCTATTAAACACCTCCAAGTTATCAAGCAGTGGGAAAATCGATCACTTCAAGAGCAGCTTACTAGTGTGAAATGTAGCACTTACTGCAGCAAGCACTAATGAAATTTTATGTCAGAGACAGATTTGTAATTTGTGTGCTTATTTTTATGCCCTGAATATTACCTTGATTTGTTGTTGCAATTTTCCTCTTATTTTTCTGCTGTCGTTTCTATATAGCTATGTGTGATTTTTAGTGGAACAAAACTCACAGGGAAATGAGTGCTGATAATTGATATTTAATGAAGAATTGGAGGTTAATGAGACTAACAGCTTAGCTACTTTATTTACTTGGTAAACACAGTAGTGTGTAAGAAAGCACACATTAATGGATTTGAAAATACCGCCTTAGAAACTTTCTGACAGCTTCATGGTTTTTGTTCTTTGTTGCAGACCAAACGACACTGGGCAAACGTTTGCCTATTTTGGTTGATGCTAAGACATGACTTATTTATTCAGAAGGAGGGTTGGTGTAGTTACTTACTAACATAGTATGTTTTATTGTTGACAAACATGTGATTCACAGGTGTTTTAAAGGACTGTGTCATTTATTGTGTGCTTGGGAAGCTGACAGTCAAGTCAATTCCAAAGAAGGAACCACTCATTCTCTTGAACATCTCATTGCACCTGACAGTAGAAAAAAAAAAAGTATTTATCTCCTCATTCCTGCCTTTTGGAGACAATGAATAGTTAATCTAGAATAAAATAAAATTTAAAAACTTCTTTCAGTGTTGCATTTGTAATGAAAAATTTCAAATTAAGAGTAGTTATTAAAAATTACTTAATTTGTTAATAATATATACACCTTTTTTCATAATGAAGTGGAGGTTGATTTATTTATTTTAATTTTCGGCTAAGAGTTTTTTACTTCAGGTGGCTACTTTAATAGAACTTGCCCAGATGGAAAATGAAAAAAGAAGAACCTGCTTTTAAAATTAAATTGTGGCCAGCTGTGAAGCACAGTTCCTGTTCTTCTAAATTTTTTTTGTTTAAAGGAAGCACAGTATAACATTTCTTGAACATGTTATGAAGCAGATGGGCAGTGGGCATTCTCTGTATGAATTGTGTTATAAATGATGTATTGAAGAAGTACTACAGAGCTGAAAATTGAACACTTTGGAAATAGGAAATGTCAAGGGTTAAAGCTGCCTTTCAAACTTAATCCATCTTCCTGTTCCCCTCTTGTTATGCACATTCTAGAACTATGGACACTTTCCTGGCTTATTCAGTAACATTCAGTCTTTCTCATCCGTTTGTCACTTTGTAGGCCCATGTCTGCTACTAATCAGGTCTTGTTCCGAGGTAGGTTACAAGTAATGCTTTGTATACACAAGTGTTTTTCCTAGTCTTTCAGTTTTATCAGGTTTAGCCTTACACTGCAGAATGGTGAGTTGATATTCAGAGTAATTTTCGAAATGCCTGCTAATTTAGTCTCATTTTTAAGTGCCCAGGATCTCAGTTTACAGGTTCTGAGCATTATGTAGTGGTTCATGTTCTTAGCAAAGCTGCTGTTCTTTGTCGAGAGTTGAAGATCTTGATTACTCTGGCAGACTTTTAATCAGGAATAATTGGACATAGAGTCACAGAATCATTTAAGTTGGAAAAGACCTCTAAGATCATTGAGTCCAACTGGTAACCTAATGCTGCTAAATCCAGACACGCAGGATATGAGGAACTGGCAGGTGTGGATTGCCCCTGTAAAGTCTGGCATTTGTTTGGCAGCAAACGAGCACTGTCTAGAGACAGAGGAACCACTTTTTCTGCCGTCATGAGAGACTGGTTTCTCCTTATACAGTCCACTGCACACCTTATTTTCCGTGATGAGAGGAAGAGATCCTTCAAATAACTGCTGTCTTTATTCAGTGCTGCAGGTTTGTTCCTACAGCTGGCCTATTTTTTACATTGTGTCTAGTGCTTGTGTAACACAGAGGAGAGGGAAGTGTGTACTTGGGGAAAGTAAAGGTTGTCAGGATGAAGGACGCCTGATGAAAGATTGCACACAGATCAAAGTGCTTTGGTTGAACTTTCCAAAGTCTGAGAGCTGTGCCATAAGGTTTCTGATCGCTTTTTTAAAGTTTTCCAAAGTTGAAAGTAATAGATCAAAGTCTGCACATTGGAAACATAAGCTGATCAGCTGAGAGTGTTGGGGAGACCACTGGCATAAATTTTTCAGAGTACAGTACAATAAAATAGTCATACAGAACTTTACCTTGTCTATTTATTTCAGTTGTGAGACTGTACCTTCAGTTGAATTAGTGGTGAAAGTTTCTGTATTCTAAGAAATAGAAGATACCAGGATATCTCAGTATCCAGTTCTGTGCCTCTCAATTCAGGAAAGGCATTGAGATGCTGGAGTGATTCCAAAGAGAGGCAATGCAGCTGGTAAAGTGACTAGAGACTAAGTCATATGAGAAGCAGCTCAGGGAGCCGGGGTGACCTTTTCACTCCCTAAAACTACCTGAAAGGAGGTTGTAGCAAAGGGGGGGTCGATCTCTTCTCCCAGGCAAGTACTGGCAGGATGAGAGAACATGGTCTCAAGCTGCACCAGGGGAGCCTCAGGTTGGAGATTTCATTCAGGAGAAATTTCTTCACAGAAAGGCTGATTAGACATTGGAATGGACTGTCCAGGGAGGTGGTGGAGTCACTACCCCTGGAGGTGTTTAAGAAAAAAGTGGATGTGACATTTAGTGCTGTGGTCTAGTTGACACAGTGGTATTAGGTCAGAGGTTGGACTAGAAGATCTTAGAGGTCTTTTCCAACGTAACTGACTCTGTGACACTGTGTGGTTCTGTGATACATACTTAACATCTTCCATTTGCAGTTTCACATGCCATTTCTAATCCCATTACCTTAGCTTTTCTTGGCCCTCTTCAGGGAGAGAAGGCTGTTGTGCCATGAGTTTTGACGTGCAGAAGAACCAGATGAGGACAACCTCAGAGAGGTAGTTCACGAGGAAGTGAAGAGGCAGGCACCAGTCTCTTCTGGTGGCCAGTGGTAGGACCCAAAAATGGCATGAAGCTTTGTCAGAGGAGGTTCAGTTTGTTTTTTAGGAAAGAATTCTTTACCCTTTTGAAGAGGATGGTTGGAAATTGGGACAGACTCCCCAGGGAGTTTGTGAGCAAAATTTGCTGTGCTGCATCATACCATCAGTCTGCCAGCTTGGGAACTCTTCTCTTTGCAGCATCTGCTTAGTACTTCAGTGTTCAGATCAAAGTAAATAAATGGTCTTCTTGGTAGAATATCTGACAAATCAAGAGGAACGCTCTCCTGATTAACGTCCTGTGGCGTGAGGCTTACATTTCCAGCATAGCATTCATAACTATAAATGTTATTAGCATTCAAAGTATTCCATCTGCCTGAGTTGTGTGCTGCATTCATTAGTTTAAATAGAAAATATGCCCATGTAGTGATTATGTCACGCATTAGGAGGAGAACTGGTGTTTGAAATTTTGTTGCAGTAGCAGATACTAAATGTGACTGTGAAATGACCCTTAGGGGCTGTATAAAATGATAGTCAAGCTTATGTTTTTTTTCTTTTAGTCCAGTGAAACTGATACTGGTTTAGTATACTATATTAATACTTACTCTGAATGAACTATGAAAAATATATATGGAGAACTCTTAGATAACACTGTAGGTATTTCTGCAGGAAAGAAAAATCAAGGGTTTCCCATAATCTATCAACTTTATCTCTTATTTCAGAACAGAACTTTATATTGTATTACACCTTTTAGGACAAGTGTATATGGTTTGAGCCTAATGTACTCAACCAGTAACATTTATTTGCTTCACTGTGGAAAGCAAAAAAATACAGTTTGTGCTACTCTGTGTTAAGCATCTTAAGGTATTAAAACTAGTCTTAATATTATTTAACAGTTTACATTGCCTTAAAATATTTTGGCAATAGGGAGCAAAAAAATTGTGAATTGATCATTCAAAATATTTTAAAGTCAAACTGTTTAATTCTCTTATGGAGTTAAAATTACAGAGAGAACAGAGGCATATTGTATCTCTGTCTATTCTAGAAAGTTGTTTTAGCCTGTGTATTTAAGGAGTATTTTCTTGGTTTGGCAGGAAAGATAAAGTGTTACTGCCTGCCTTACAGCTGCAAGTGGGAGGGTAGTGGCAAAAAGAAACAAAAGAACCTGCTTTTAAAGCCGCCAAACCAGCTGACTTGACTGTTTATTAATTATTCATGAAGAATATGTTCATGTGAAGTCCTTCATTGTCTGAAGTGTCAGACTTCCTGCTATTTCAAAATGAAATATAATAAACCTCTTGGTGAAAGGTTTCTATTTATATACCTTCGAGCTCTAGAAAGAATGATTGTGGGAAACAAGACCTGATATATTTTTGAATGCCTGATTTGTTATTTTTCTGAAATCTGGTTTGCAACTGTTTTCCCTGATGCACTTTTATTCTTTCAATCTTCCAGCTAATCAACCAAATATGTATAAATCTAGAACTGATGAATGCCAGAATTGTTAGGTTGTGTAAAACTTTTTTTCTGATGGCCAAAGGTTTTTTTGTTCTCTCTGTTTCTTAAACAACCCCACTATAAGAAAGTGAAATCAGACTGTGGGGTTTTTATGCTATATCCATTAGAGGGGTAATTTATGGTATTTTTTCCTCTCACTTTTGTCATACTTCATTTCTTTATTAGCATCTTCAACATTTTTGTTTCTTTCCATATTGAAAATTACGAGGTTTAAGTCAGCTTTGTTACAACTATCTATCACCATATCCTATGAAAAAGATTGAGAAAGAATGTAAATTAGTATGGGGGGGGGGGAATGATGATAGACTTTCAGGTTTACACCTTTTCTCAGTGGCTGACTGTCCCAATTGCGAAGTTCCCTGTAATTTCTGCTAACTGGGTCCTCTGGTATTTTTTCTGTGGTGCATAATTTCCTGTCTTCCACTGTGTAAAATGGGAGAGAGGAAATGTGGTGAGATTTCATGAAATACTGTTTTCTTTGAATTTGCATGCCAAATTCCCAGGTTGCATTTTATTAGAAGCAGAGCTGCATGATGCAAGATTTTCTCAGCCTTCATGAGAAAAAAAGGAAAGTTCTAATTTTCATGTCACTAAGAGGGTCCATGGAAATCCTTACATGTAGTGAGAGTCACTGGCAGAACTGAAGGGATGACTCAGGAATATTCTAATGCCCTGTCCCTTAGGGATTATTTTTGTCTTTCTGTTGTTGTTTGACCTAGTAGTAAGTGGACCAAGAACAAAGCTTTTAATTGCATTGGACGACATTTTTTCACTTGCTTTTTCAGTCACAACGATGATGCTGAAAATCAGTTATTACAGAAATGCTTCATGAGAGATAAGAATGTACCTCTTTTTTCCCTTTTTCTTTACATGCTCCAGTCAGTCTCTGCTCCCTGTTGATTTTCTGTATGTTGCAGGCACTTGTCATAATTTTCTTCTTAAGCTGTCTTTAGGGGAGGCTAGTCTTGTGGGAATTCAAGTAAGACAAAAAAGAGAACACCTACGGGAGGACTATGTCATTCTTAATTAAAAAGCTTCTTAAACTAACTCCAAGATCTAAGGGTAGTCCTGTTAAAAAAACCCAAAAACCAAAAAAGCCCAAAGTGAAGGGAAGTCTTTCACAAACATCTGAACTGTCTAAAACATTTTGGCAAGGAAAAGCTGAAAATAGAGGGAGCATGATATTCCTATTTACTTTCACTGATGGTTGGTGACATCTCCCTATGAAAGAATAAAGCCACAGCATACATTTTTGTATTTAAACTAGATCAGCCAATCTGCTGACATAATAATTTGTGCCATTGATAATTGTAACTTAAAACCAACAGCTATTCTTCGGACAGTGTTGTACTATGGCAGAATGATATTCTATCAGTTCAGTTCATGCATAACAAAGAATTTACCTGTGTAGTAATTCAAAGGTGCAGTACAAGAAATGAGATTCTTAATGGCAAACTTACTGTCTATTTTTAACTGTTTACTAATAGAAACTTGATTTTGGAGCGATTTGGCAGCAAAATGTCTATTCCAGCAGCAACTGTAGAATAGATTGAATCTGGTTTATATAGTAATTTTTTTTTTGTTGACCAGAGAAGAAAGGTCTACAGGTTAGATAGGCAACTATTTTTAATTAAAGATAAAACTATACATAGCTTAATCTTTATATTTCTGCTAGCAGATGCTAAATGATATTTTTAATTTATATGATAATAAGATTCCCCAAATATATGTAGTCTTTGACAATATACAAATTGCTTCAGAACAGTAAGCTGTCTGACATATAGCAAGGATAACTTCTGGTGATATTTTGTGTTGTCTTTCAAATGTCTGTAGTGATAGTTGTGCTTAATAAAAATAGAAATATATACTTGAAGTTGTGCTTACACAACTCATTTTTAAATGTGATGTATGTCAAGCTCTATTTGAAAGGAATTTAGTTTTAAAAGAAATGTGCAAAAAAATTGTCTTGGGGATAAAGTAACTCATATGCTAAGAATGTCAGAGAAGGTAAAGTACTGATAAATTTCTTTCAAGAGGAAGATCTAGCATCTGTTCTTGTACTGTTTCTAGACCCTTTATCTTTCTGAAGCTTAGAACTAATGATTTAATCTCTACTGGTTTTGTTCATAGAGTAGGCACGCTTTCCTGTTTCAAATTGAGTTTGACTTCTTCACTCAGTTATATTTAGGAAAATAGCTTCTGCACTTGGAGAAGAAGTCATTACTGACACAAGCTAGTTGAATGTTTGTAGCTTGGATCAATTGAACCTTTTTAAAGCATTGTTTGAAAATATAAAGGAAAAATTAAACAAACACCCTGTGGTCTAAGCCTAGGATAGACAAAACTCGTAAGTTGGCTATTTTTTTTTTTTTCTTTCTCTCATACCTCACCTCCCCAATTGCACATTGGCTGATATAGGAGTTTCCCCCAAGGATTCTAGAACTTGAAGCAGTCAGGATTTCTTTTTGGGCCCTTCCACTCCTGTTACTGACCACCCAAACCAGAAGTCACAAGTTACAGAGGAGGAGTCAGTTTGTGTGAGGGAAATAAGTTAATTGAAATGCCTTCCTTTGACCATTTCTTCCCCTCCCATTCATCTTGCATTGGTTTCTGCCTCAGCTTTGACTGGGAAGAACAACACAGGAGTTGATTGTGGAATGGGGTATTGGCAGTCAGAGGAGACTGCAGGATATTATTCACAGATTTTTGGAAACAGAAGTATGAAATTTGTTTTCATTAAGCACCAGTCCTTGGCTTTAGAGGTGTATTAACAGCTGAGTTTCTAGACTTCTATCTAGTACTGGACAGTAGCAGTTTTGTTTTTCTCAGATGGTTTTTGTGTTATTTTTCCTTTTATTTTTACTTGTACCTCATCCTCAGTTTGTAGGAGAATCATGGGGCTTTTGGCTACAGGAGGTCTTTGTGAGGGCTTGTGCTAGAGCCTCTCATCTCTCAAGCAGCCCTTCTGCAGAGCCATGAATGCTTGTCCACAGGCAATATTTAAGCAGAAATTCCTGTAGAAACCTTCAGGATGTAGCTGCTAGTGTAAAGTACACCGAATTTGTCCAAATGCAGTCATCTACTGTTCTTTGGCACCCTCTGACCATCTTGAAAATGTATTTTATGCAAACTTGTTAACTGTTTACTGGTTTGTTTTTTCAGGTTTTTCCCTATACAACCATGTCTGAAGTTGAGGCCTGGGAACTTCCAAAGTGCACATACTCCACTTTTAAGTACAGAGAGTGGGAACTTCTGGCTAAGACTTTGTAGCCTGTTGTAGTCTAGACAGTATTTAGAGAGACATTCTCTAAATATTTTATTAGCTAGTAAGATGTGATCAGAAGAACATTCACAGGCTGGCAGCATTGGAAATTATTGTGAAAGGATGTACTAGAGCACATGTTTGGATGGAATGGGACGTGTATAAGAGGAGAGAATGGTTGAATAAGTGATGGATGATCATCATCTGCTACTAATTAGACAACGTTAGTTGTACTGTAAGATGGGGAAATTATGTTGTTGGTTGTAGAAAGGTTACTTTTGATGACTTGAAGAAGATCATCCTGTTTTAATTTTTTATTTGATTTACTGAAGACTAAGAAATAATGGAGTCCCGTTTGAAGGGTAACTTATCCAAAACGTGTTGCAAAGGTCAATTCGACACAACTGAGAGCAGAAGTTAATTTTTCCAATAATATAATAATATTTCTAGTTCCCAAGTTTCATAATTAAGAGTCTAATAATCTCCTCAAGAGCTTCTCAGATGCAAAATAGCAATTGAGTGGACACCAGGCTGTACCTGACGTTGACTGGTGTTGAGAATGTAAATATTTGCAGGAGATGTTGGAATGAACTAGAAAGAAGGTATTCCATAGCAAGATACTACTTCAAGCTCTGCTTTTGGTCTGTGTAGAGATCAAATAATGACACAATAGGATCCTCTTTTAATGTAGATTTAATCAAGGGCCTTTAGCAATAACCTGTAAACATCTGCGTACAAATAATGAAGGCTTGAGATAACAGACTGTGGTACAATTCCCTTTTCTGTTCAGTGTTGTATCATTTCTTAGGTCTTTACTATTCTTCCCTTTCTGAATAGAAGATAATCGAAACTTGGGAGTTGCTAGTGTGGAAATTAGAAAGGTAGGAATGAAGTGAGCAGATAGGAAATGGGTTAGATTCTGTGAGTACAGCAAAGACTAGTGCAGCCTGGATTGTTGTTAAGTGTCATATACCTAAATTAACAGTATTGACTGCCTAATGGCCTCAGCACTTCATTTGCTGATGTGTTCATTTGTAAGTTTTCTGAACTTCTGTTGAGAGTTTTCTTTGACATAAAAGCATGTGTCTTAAGGAAAATTAATATGGAATCAACCATCTCTCTGTAAATGGTGAAATTTATAATACTACAGAGGTTATACATAGCTGGCAAAAACTTGCATTCGTGTACTTTTTTCCTTTCAGGCAATATGAAGGTGGCTTTAAAAATGCTGTTGGTGGTGTTAATTTTTCTTGGAGAAATCCAATAAGAAAAATTGATGTTGATAAAAGAAAAGGAGGTAAATAAAGGTGTTTTGCAAGCTCCCGTTCTAATAATTTTTTTTCATTGCTTATTGCTTTCTGTGGTGGATTGAAGGGAACAATTTTCTACTTGATTGTCTATGTGTTACTCTATGACAGTTGGAGACCTACTTATTTATTACAGAATGGATATGAAATTTTTCTAGTGGGGAGGAGTGGGAGGGAGAGCAGAGAGGAAGATTTTCTTATGACAGTTGAAAATAATGAGAAAAATTTTCTCGTGAAAAAAACATTTCAGTAGAAATTTCTTACAGCTATTTTGAGACCAGCTTCTCTTCTCTTTGCTAGAATGTTTGCTTTGGTCACCCTGGAGTCAGTGAATGAAGTGATGGTTTGGAAAGGATGTCCTCTGTAAAAATGTGATTGTTCTGACACTTATGTGACAAACTTGGAACAAAGGTGAGGAAAATATTTTATGGCTTAACAGAAGAAAAAGGTATAATCCTGTTTGATTTTCCAGAAAATACGTAACCGTTTTCTGCTGTGTTCTGGTCTCAGAGGTTTAAAAAGATGAGAGTAGGCCAACATGGACTTCCTGTATAGTTACCTAAACCTTGAGTAGTGCTTTGCACATTTGTTTTTTGCAATGCCAGAAAGTGTAAACTTACTCATGAGATGATGGATTCACCCTGTGGCAGAAATGCAGAAATTTTGATTCGTGGTGTCCTGCCTCTTCCAAAGTTGATCCGACTGGTCAGACCAGTGGATATGACATAATCTACTTGAACACTCCTCTGCCTGCTCCCAATCTCAGGATTTTGGCAGTGCTGGGACATCTGCTATGCTTTCTGTATCTCAGGAGGCCTAGGTATTGTTTCTTTCTTGGCATGTCTGAAAGCTTTCATGGTTTTAGGCCTATTGTTACCCTGCCAGAAAATGGACAGGCTAACATCCCGACTGCCTTTGACAATTAGAGGCAACTTCCAGGGTATTTGGAAACCTAAGGAAAACAGTGTCCCAGTTCTCCATCCATATTGGCTTTTTGGGATAGCCACTGTGTGTATAGGTGTGTGTCATGTGGCACCCTATTCTTTTGACCTATTTTAAGACATCATTGCTATTTACTTAGTAGTATAAACGACATACAGATTAGGCAAAAGTCTATTTTGTCTGGTCCGGTTCCTCTTCTGGAACTGTGCTTTGGCTCAGAAGGCAGGTACAGGATTCTTTTGTAAGAGGACTGCTATTCAGCCCTGTCTCAAACATGCCCCAAACCTGCCTGTGTCAGCTCTGTCCTCTTGGCTCACTTGATGTCTTCCAGTCCCCAAATTAATTTGCTTAGGAAAAGTATCTTTTTAAACCATTCTCATTAGTTCTTCAAGTATCTAAGTTATGGATATTTTAGTCAGTCATCTTAAATTGGTGTGTACATACTTAAGTCTGCTTTAGAAAGGATAGACTAAGGCATGCCAGTTTGTGGCAGCTTTCTTAGTAGTAAGTTATGAAATCTGAAAGTTTTCATAAGCTCTTTGTCAACTCTTCCTCTGAATTACTCATAGCTGTTGATTTGAAATTAACTTGTGTTGCTTTAGTGCAGACAGTCTCTGTGTACAGAATGCTGCCTGAGCCTTGAGGCAGTGTGGCAAACACTGTTACAAACTTACAGCGATACAACCATTCTTCTGAAAGGTTTAAAAGTGTCAGTGATTGATACACAAATGTTGGGAATCCACGACAGAGTTGAATGCTTACTCTGAATCTTGGGACTCCCAACCTTTCGCCTCGATTGCAGTGACAACCTTGCTGTTACTGTGCTGAAGAGTACCAGAAGTACTGGGAGGTGATGGCCTGTGGGCATGGAACATAATGTATGTACCCAAAGTGAAGGCATGGGGCACGTGGCAGACTTCTGGGATGGGTGTTTCAAAAGTTGCTTCTTCAGTCATCCTGATATTTTGAAGAAATTACATCCTGTGAGCTTGAAGAACATACTTCTGTGTTTAGTTGATCAAAATAAGTTAGGGCCTCTCTCTCAGTGTTGGAGAAAAGTTACTAAAATCTCAGAAAGATTTCAGGAATAGATCAGCCATTTTCCACTTATTCATTTGGGAGCAAGTTGGTGTCCAGTAGTGGAAGTTTCATCTACATATCTCAAAGAAGAAATGCATGGTAACAATTGTCAAAATGAAAACATTCATGAAGTGTTTTTCAGACATAATCATATTGAAGACAAATAATTTTCTGCTTTTGAAGTCACATTGGAGACAGCATCAAGTTTTAAAGGTTGAAAGACAAAATGAAGATGATGGCAATGATTTTTCAAAGGCTGATATATTTAGGCTAGATTCAGCTTGCTACTACTTGTGCTGTAAAAATATGTTGAGTTGAACCTTGTCTCTTTTCTGTGCTTTTCTTCAGTTCTGTGAATCTTCAATAGAATAATTGGAATAATCCTAACATGGCAAAAGTGAACGTTAAAACTTTTTCTGTGGTATTTTCGAAAATCCTAGCCTGTAAATGAAAACAAGCTGACTTCATTGATAAGTGAAAGACTTCCAGTTGCCTTAAAACCAAGGCACACTGAAAAGTGATAGATAAAGGGAACAGGAAGACCTTTCTATCACTCCTGTCACTGAAACTACTGATGTGTTACATACCCTAGTGTTTATTGAAAAAAGGCTGAGGTTCAGCTGGGCCACAGATTCTCGTAAAAAGCTGCCAACAACAGTGACGTCAATGTCAGTTCTGGTGACTGTATTTTACAGTGACTGATTTGCTGGTATTTGGACTGAAACCACTGAACTTAATGGATAGTATAAATTAGTGTAAATCCATTAACTCTTTTGGAGTTATTCTCATTAATGGCAGGGCCAAGCTCAGGTCATTGCATAGATGTCTTGTGTAATTTATTTTTTTTTTTTGTTTTCCCTTCTTGGCTTTGTAGCTTTTGGGTTTTTTTGGTGGGTTGTTTTTTTTTTTTTTGTGATGTGGGGGTGAAAAAACTCAATTGTGGTTTCATGTACATGGATGTATACTTTGGGAAAACATACTGTCGAGCTTTTGAATGCATAAGAAGTGTCAGGTTTTCAGGCAAGCCTCCAAATCCCTCCCACATATTTGGTGATTATATAATCAAATTCTGTGTGTGTTTCATGTTGCTAGGGCAAAGTACAAACAGCAAAGTGAAATTAATTCTCCTTTTATATAAGCAGGGAGGCTGTGTGGTGGCAAATTTTACAGCATTATTACAGAAAAAGTAGCAGGGAATTTTTTGGGGAGGAAGGTGAGGATGAAGTACAGATTAAATCCAAACTGATCACAGGTGGGAGGTGAAGCTGGTCAGTCAAGCCATTTTTATGCACAACTCGGATGCAAATGAGGGGCAAGCAGAAAAGGACAACTCTTGTCTTTTGGCTGGTGCTCACAGGCCAGTGGGTCATTCAGATCATAATGCAGCATTGTACCTTCACATGCTTTTGAAGAAATTTAAGTCAGTGAGGAAACATTTAAACATCACAGTTTGAGGATTTTTTTGCTTATTTTGTGATCCATTTCTAATTTGTCTCTCTAGCTGTTTTGAAAGGTGTGTGTCAGAGTGAAAACCCTACACTGAACGTTTTTCTGCATCCAATTTTTAGAAATGTGACTTTGGAGTATTTTGAAAAACGTTGACAAAAATAATTCCACCCAGGTCTTGGAATGTATAAAAAGCAGTAGCAGTTTTGATATGCATTCACTGAAGTGTTGAAAATGTCTGTGTCTCTCACTGAGCTTGCTGTGCTTCAAGTGTGGCAGCGACCTGCTGTAGGCATCTGGTGGAGTCAGGATCCAGTCCCTGCTTACAGCCAAGGGTTTGTCAAAACCTCCCTTTGTTGTATAGATGCATTATAAGCTATATGTTGAATAACATGTTTAATAAGTGTCAGTAAAAGTGTTCAACAAAAGCTGTTAGGTACTAACTCATGAGCCATTCCTTCACCAGCCTGTGGTTTGGTGCCTCCCCTACCTGTTGCTGAGCAGGCTTCCTGTACTTTACACAGTAAAATATTGCCCACTGTAAAATACAGGGACCATAATAAGCAAGATAACCCAGGTGAAAACTGAAATACTTCTTGTGTTTCTTTCATAGATAGCAAGGGCCTTCAAAATCCTCTGCATTTAATCAATTTTTAAGAAGAAAAAAGAAAACAACTCAAAACGCCAAACACAAAACCTAAAGCCTCTTTTCCTTTCGACCCAAAACTGCTGTAAATTTTTCCTGCAGAGCTCAACATTTAATAATTGTTTTACAAATCAGAGATGGTGTTTGGTATATGGCTTCAGTCTAGTTCTATGCCAGTAAAAAAGGAAGTTTCATGATGAGTTCCTTTTGGACTTGTCCAGATCCTTATGCAATTTGCAGTGAATCAACAAGTATATAGTGTTAGATGGTAGTGTTACAACCAGAAAAGCTGCAACACAGCAGTCCACTGACCTCAGAGTTAACTGGAGTGGTAATATGGCCTGTAGGAGATCAGTAAATTGAGCCCTTACTGAAGATTCGATACGGACTTTTTTCACTTGTGACTCATGTATTCTGGTTCCGGTGGTCAGTGTACAAGGCATACAGTACATCCCTTTCCTGCTGCTTACCAAAACATTAGCTACCAGAAGGACAAATGCTTCTGAGGATGAAGAGCCCAATGGGAGTCTGGGGATGAAAGTCCATATGCTGCCATAAATCTGATACTGGAAAGTTGACAAAACTACAGGAGTGGAGACAAGTTAGTTAAAGTTAAACTATGATACTGTGGCAGCTTTGTTTCTTGCTTAAAAAGTACATGTTGATCTAATAAATTCCCTGCTTTGGGGTTAGTTAATTTGATATTTTAGTAGCTCTCAATGTTGAAGGACCTATTTATTTTAATTTAAGATGCTTATTTTGCTGGTGTATCAGATTACAGTGCAACAGGATTTTAACGTGACCGTGGTCGGTTATAGGGAAGTGCTGACTGACCTTCTTTCCTGTCTCCTCTGTGAGCTGGTGCCGGAATAATAAAAGAGGAACATGACAGTATTTGCCCTAAGATTGCACCTTAGAAATTCTCTGAGCAGTTACTATGTACTTTCCAATTCTTACTGAATTTGTCTTCTAAAACCCAACTAATCCCTTTTGAACCCTTTGATACTGTAAGAACCTCACTGTCGTGTGGAAAGTTCCACAGCATTAATGTTGCTGAGGTGCCTCCTCCTTTTGTGTGATTTGAGTGTGTCTGTACTAATTACATTTTTTCCCAATTCCTACGACATGTTTCCTGAATAGGAATGTTCAAGGCTCATACTTTTGAATTTTGTTTTCTGTGTGCCCCAGTTCTTTATATTTACCTACACCTGCGATTTTGTGGACCAATAATAAGACATTCTTTATAGCCGGTGCTGGCTTGCGGTGTTCTGTGTTATCATCTGCAGACTTTGCCAGCTTCTTAAAATTGCTCCATGGTCTTGAATGTATTGAAAAACAACAGAGAATAATTGTTGAAAAGTGACTATTTCGTCCCGTGCTTCCTCTCCCATCTTTTTTTGCAATTTGTGCTTGGCTTTTCTGAGAACTGAATAACCTTGTTAAAGACCTTTGGAAGCCCAGGCAGGTTGTATAATCTTTAAGCTGCGTCATGGGAGGTTTAGGTTGGACATTAGGAGGAATTTCTTCACAAAAAGGGTGATTTGACATTGGAATGGGCTGCCCAGGGAGGTGGTGGAGTCACCATCCCTGGAGGTGTTTAAGAAAGACTGTACATGGCACTCAATGCCGTGGTTGGGTTGATATGGTGGTGTTGAATCAGAAGTCGAACTTGATGATCTCAGAAGTCTTTTCCAACCCAATTGATTCTGTGATTCTGTGGATATGCTAGATCTCCCTTATGCAAATGATTTTTATCCCATTAAGGAACATCAGAAAGTCTGAGAGACATATTTGTCCAGTACAAAAACCTGCTTGACTTTCTTTATCCAGATACTTTCAAGATCAGGACACCATTATTAAAAATAGGTTCTTCAGAAGAGTAGGACCTTCAGGTAAATGCCACATTTTAGGTGCTTACTCCTGAATGTTTGAAATTGCATTTTTTTTTCACTTTTAGTGGGCTTTCAGAGTTTGGTTGAGTATCTGCTTCTATACACGTAGCATGTACTGGTAAAACCTCTCCTGTCATGTGAACTGTTGTGTTTTAATGAAAATCCTCTGATGATATTTGAGATGAAAAACTGCTGTACTGAGTAAATGACTCACTGTATTTAATTTTTTATTGGCAGATTAGACATTCTCATTTGTATTGGAAAATTTCACATCTACTCAGCAATTGCTTAAATGTTTAATCTATGGTGTGACTAAATGCATTCCTGACAGGAGTACAAATTGCTAATGATGTGGCTATTTTTCCCTGTCAATAGCTTCTCTCTGTAGATTGTACTGGAGGAAAGTTGATCAAATCATTCTCATTAGCATGCTGCATTAGGTATTATCTTTTTTGATTTTATATATTGTCTTTCTGATTCTCTTTTCTCATAGCCACTCTGAAAACTGTGTTCTAGATTCACATGAAGTGATTTCTGAAGCTATTCTGTGGTACTAATTCACTGTTGCTACTTTCATTCTATCTATCAAATGGTTTGAGCACAGGTTTGAATTTGGCAATGAACATTGAACATTTGAACCTGTTGAGCTATTTAAGAAAAAAAAAAAAAGCTCTGAAGAACTGAACTTGGTGAGTTCAGTTAGCATTTTCCTGCTAGGCAATAATAGGAAGTGTTTGTTCAAAAATGTTACATTACATATGGCCTGACATTGGCATGTATCTTTCCAGTGGCCTTGGTACATGGAACAATTCCTGCAATCTGGAAATAAGCTACTGCTTAATAAATTAGAAGCCCATAGTGGTAATGATGGCTGATTAGAATGATGAATGATTAGAAGCATGACTAGGTTAATGTATATATAGGTATATTTTATACACGTAGTACATGTATATTTTAATTAATTCCCTGGTATGTTTGTCAATAAATACATCAGGAAAGATAGGGGAAGTGCTACTCTTTCAGTCTCTGACGCTCCTCAGGAGCAACAGAGGCCAAATTGTTCAATATTATTGGACACTTTAGGAGGTCTTCTCCTGAATCTGGAAAGCTTCTCAGAGCAACAGGTTTTGCTTAGAAAAGGTTCAAGTAAGCTTAAAGTGTACTCAGGGTTTTGAGAAAAGACTTAACAGATTAAGGAAGGAAAACTGATTTTGGAACTTTCAAAATTAGACAGAATCAAAGAAATGAGCTCTGCCTTTCCCAGTTTTCTTATGTGTGGATGACCATATGCTCTTTTTCAACAGGACTCCTGCCCTATCCTGTACTGAGAATGTGGACTGGTCTAAGTAATACATCAGGAATTCCTTCAATGAAGGAAAGATTGTAGGATTCCAGACTGATTTATTGATGAAATTGAAGATTATGTATGTGGGATATCAAGGGAGAGTGGGATGTGAGAGCGAGAGTCCAGCTTCATCCATGGTGCATAGTGACCAGTCAGTCACCCAGGTCTGTCCTGGGTGATGCAGACAAATCAGAGCTTTCCTAACCAAGAGAAGATTGGTTTGGATTAACTTTAGGTGACTTAGGTTAGTCTGAGTTTGCACAGACACTGGTTTTGTGCACAGACAGTGGAAAAGAGTCTATTCTACCCCAAACATTTCTTTTAGGGTTCTGTGAAATAGCCACTAAAAAAACTTCTGAAAGTGCATACTTTGTTGATTGAGGGGCAATTGCATGACTAACTTTGAGTTAATAAGTTTGAAAAACAACTATTAAGTTTGGACAAGATAGGCCTGTGTGGAGTTTTCTTTTTCCCCTGTCTAGGTTGAGACTTGGAGTCTGTGGACCAAATGCAGGATGGCACTGAGATTTTAATGATGTATTGGCTTTGCTTCTTTGCTTCAGTTCCTCATCTGTAATGGATGGATAAGCAGTACCCCTTTCAATGTTTTTGTCCATACAGTATGTAATTTAACCTTGCATTGTTCTCCGTGACTTGTCTTTGGATTGCTGCTTCACAGTGACCTTCCCTGTTTTTATCAATGGCACAGGTATCCTAATCTGAGTTTGATCTGGTAAGGTTTTATCTGCCTGAATTTAGAATGATTGCATAACTTGTGGTTGATCAGACCAACCTCGAGACTTGAATATTATATGTAGTGCCTGTTTCCACCTGACTTGGAAAAAAAACAAATAGGAGGTTGTTTTTATCCCTTTTTCAGTTGCCTGGGGCTCTTAGTAAGAGCTGGAGAGATTTCGGATTCAGAATTGCAAGATTGCCTAGAATATGGTAGTTGCTGCTTTGGAACTGATTGCTTCTTGTCCTGGGCATTGAGCCAATGTAATCTTTGGAATAATTTCATGTTTGGGACAAGAACAGAACATTTCTGTGATTTTGATTTTAAAGGAAATTTAAGATTATTCTGTGGTTTAAGGCTATTCGTATTAATGCAGTAAATCACAATCAAGATAGATGACAATGTTTTAGATTGTTATAAATTTGCAGCAAATAACAAAATATATTACTTTTTGTCAAGTTGGAATTGGTAACTCTTCTAGTGACAATTTTGCAACATACTCAATTGTCGTAAGGTGCTCTTCCAAGGTCAGCAATTACTGACTCTGAGCTGACTCTTCTGAGAACAGTTGTCAATTAAATAACTCATAGACTGAGAATTAGAGATCTATATCTCTTTTCTTCAGAACTTAATTGTTCTCCCTCTTCTTGTTCCATTTTTTTTTGCCTAGAATATGGAACATGTGAGCATGGATGCCACAGAGTCTTAGCAACTGTAGTGTCTAGAGTCTGGGCACTAATGACATTGGATGAATCCATGAAGTGGATGTATGCTCAGCAAGCTGTATTGTGCATTTTCTGCCATCAGTCGTTAATGAGACTGAGCCTCCTGGGTGTAGGGAGAGCACTACACCTGAGTAGTGGGAGAGCTCAGAGGCTCAGATATGTGGATATACATGCACACATGCTTTAGTTGTATATGTTTATGGAATTTTGCATACCTGCACAGATGCAGAGATTCCTTGATAAAAGCAACTTTTAGTATCAGCTGACTTTCAGTTTTAAGTGGCAATTTGTATGTAGGATTTTAACACTGTATCTTGGTAGCATGGTAATTTGGTTGCCATGTGAATACAAATCTGTAGGGGAAAAATTGAAAGCCTGTTATTGTAGTTTACCAAGTATCCTGTGGTGTTCCTCAGAAAAGATTGGATATTACAAAAGCAGCTGCCAACCTTGAAATCACAGATGTACCTTTACAAGTGTTTTATAAAACACTTGGACTAAATTTCCTGAGAAACCAGGATTGATCTTTTTCTCTTTGTATTTCATGCATTGTCTACTTACTTTAACCCTAGGTCATACAGCTCAGTAGGGAAGCAAAAGAAGAAAGAAGAGGTCCTGGAAAGATGCTGTTTTCACTGGCACTTCTAAAAATCATTTCTGTAAAGGAATGAGGAAGGGTAAACTTGTCCTGCCCTCCTGGGCTGGTATGAGGGCTCCTCAGAATTGAATAAGTATTATGAGGTGCCTTTTTCCAGATGTAGAGTTGAGCTGTAGCTCAAGCTCCCGTGCCCTGATATACAGTGTAATGCATCCTTAAGGTCATTCAGTTTCTTACTGATTTGTGTGGCATTAATGTCTGTTTTGAGGGGTGGTGAAATGCATACACGTTGGTGCAAAACTGCAGATAATGCTTCAGTCTAAGATTCAGGGTTATAATATCAGTTCAGTTGTGAAATGATGATTATGCTGATGACTTTGTATTGATCTGTCTCTTCAAGTAAAATTGCTTCATTTTGCTGTAGGTTAACTTAACACTTCTGCTGACTGGTATTATGTGTTTGGCTCAGTAACCAATAATTCTCTGCCAGCTCCTAACCTCTGGGTTAAATGTGTGGCAAGAGAGCTGGGTTCACAGCCCCTCACTTGGGCCCTGGGTGGCTTGATGTCTCTTGGTGGAGAGCCTGGTAGTACTGTTTGAAACAGCAAGTAAAATAATTTAATATGGCATTAGTGTATGGCATAATGTAATTTTTTTCTGATACATACATGTCAAGATAAATAAGATTTTTTTTAAGAAATCTTTTTAAAAAAGCTTTCACAACCTTTTGTCTTCCATTCTGTCTATCTTTGGTTCTAATAGGGCAGCATAAATTAATCCCAAAGTAGTGTATAAGTTAATAAAAATGCATTAGAGAGAAAGCATTTTTAGTGCTCAGTGTCACAGGAGCATTAGAGAAATACATAAATTTTGATTTGAGGTTAATAGGATGGTGGCTTAGTTCCTTTTGCTGCTACTTGTGCCGTAAGTTGGGCACCAGGGGTGTTGACAAAAGCAGACAGTGGTTAAGGTGTTAATAAATCCCACTGGAAACAGAGGATGAGGCCGTTCAGGTGGTGGCATTCTGCTGCTTATGTAGAAATGCACTTGGAATGGAGAGATGCCAGCCCATATTCCTGAAAGGATGCAAGGTGATATGATCACATCTAACGTGTGTTAGCTGGCTCTGTGGCATTTAGTCAAGGAAGGCTATTAAGAGAGAAGGTAGAACTGGGAAGCTTGAGTACTGTGTTCTCAAGTGCTCAAACGAATTGTTTAGTAACAAAATGGAAAGATCATCAGTGAGAAAGTGAGTAACAATAGGCAATGCACAGCAAAGTGCGGAAGTGCAAAGCAAGTTGCTTTTAAAATACCCGCTGTAGTTTCTTTCCACATTCTTCATTGCTTGAGGGCAATTATATCACGTGATTATTGGGGGACAAAAGAGGTTTTGTGGAAATAATGTCTATATAATTCTTTATATTACTTACAATATTTAGAGCAGACGATGCTTCTGAAAAAATGATGGCAAGCCTTACCCCTTCTTTATACTCCAACAGCAGAACTGCGGTGCCACTTGCATCTCCTTGCATTTTGGTGAGAAGTATTAAACCAGCTTCTCATGGCTTCAGCTCTATATCCCTGACAGCGTGTTCATCCAGGTGAGTTGAGGCAGGTGGTTGTTTGCAGGTCTGAGACCTTTGAGTCTGAGACCTGTGTCTGCTGGGTCTTGCTCGGGCTACTTGTGTCCCCTGGGCTGGAACCTGCTTCGTCCTCAACGCCAAGGAGTCAGAAGTGATGTGAGGTCTTGTGTGTGATGGACTCACAGGGCTCCACTTGCTGCCCCAATGTAATTTTTTCATTCCAAAAGTCTGGTTTTGTTTTGTTAATGAAAAACAGTAATGTATTACAGAATGCCTTTCCTCATCTCTGGAGTCAGTTTGTCTGTATTCCAGCACATGCCTGCTTAATATCCCTGGATGTGCTGCATATGAACAAGTTTTGGGTCCAGTTGTGATTCTTGGACTAAGTTCTGTTGAACTCTTCTTAAAAAAATAAAAAACCCCCAAACCCCGGAAGTTGTATCTTTCAAAAATTGATAAGAGACTTTCCAGGAGGATAGTTTTCAACAATGTTTATCAGTGTCCTTTGTGCTGTAGCATGTCTTGGATAGGAGAAATGTCTGAGGGAACTGGAGCTGTTTGTCCTGGAGAAGAGGAGGCTCAGGGAGGACCTTATCACTCTCTGCAACTACATGACAGGAGGTTGTAGCCAGGCAGGGGTTGGTCTCTTCTCCCAAGTGACAAATGAAAAGACAAAAGGAAATGGCCTCATGTTGCACCATGGAAGGTTTAGATGGAATATTTCTTCACTGAAAGGCTTGTCAAGCACTAGAATAGGTTGCTGAGGGAAGTGGTTGAATTGCCATAAAATCAGAGAATCATAGAATGTCTGGAACAGACCTTAAAAATCATCTAGTCCCACCCCACCCTGCCATGATGCTGTGGGACATCTCCCACTAGATCAGCCAGGCCTTGAATACTGCCAGGGTTGGAGCATCCACAACCTCCCTGGGCAGTAACAGTTGAGTGCTCCTTTGAGCTGTAGGTTTGAAGGAAAAGGTTAACCTGTTAGCCTAACTCCAGCCCACATTATGTCCTCAGGTGTCTTCATGTGTAGGTCCTAAAAGGGAATGGCCCTCAATTTCTTCTGTCTGCACACCATGAAACATATTCCAAAGGCTTGGAACAGTGCAAAAGAAAAAACCTGAAAATTTTGAATATTTTTTTTACCTTTCAATCCTTGGTTATCTAAACCTGTTCAAACATTTACATTCTATTAATCATATAGCTTAATTTTTAAAATGACAATAAGTTTCATTGATTTTTAAGTAAGCCTGTTTTGACTACCAGTTCTTCTTTGGTACAATAAGAAGAAAAAAAGGACTTAAATTAGTCTTTTGCCTTTTCATCACCAATTTCTACAGTTACCCCATCTAAATTTATCTTGCCCAAATTTACTGCTAGGATATTAGAACATATTAGAAGATGGGGTAAATTTTGAGAGCATACTTGGAAATCTTAATAAGCATTAGAGTATGTTCTTCCAGCTGGTATCTGTCTTTGCACTAGTGTTAGTCTCAGAATACTTTAACTTAGATTTTCTCCTTGATTTTGACTTCTTCCAGAAACAGTATTTAATGTATCCATCTTAAAACATTAACTTTCAAGAGGTGTTTTTATTTCGACTTTTCACTTGGATGTTTGCTACGGAAACTAGTTTGCCAGAAAATCATGCTGCTTTTGAAACATTTGTCTTTGTAGACTTGTCAGCACTGGTTGGAGTCTGGTTGGAGATCTTTTCCAACCTAAATAATTTTGATTCAGTGATTCTATGGCACTGAATTGCCATTCTCTTCAGTCCATTCATGAAGTCTTCATGTAACGTGGAGAAGTTGTCCTTTCCTCTTTGGTTTCTTAAGGAGGAAAAAATGGGTGTGTTTTCATTATTATTTTTTTCTTATAGTCTGTCTTATATATCAATAAAACTTATAAAATTAAATTTGGTTGCAGTTAAAGCTAAAACTAATAAAATGCAGTACTGGGATATCTGGAAAAACCTTCATGATATGAACCTGAGAGGGAAAAGATTTATTAATTGGTATCTTTCATGTTCCAAATATAAGGAGGCATTAAAAAAGAGACATGCTTATCACACAATGTCAAATCATTTAATTTGCTTGTAAGATCTGTGTAGTTAGTTGGGGGACACTGCTGTGTAAGGGAACGCAAATCCTGAAAGTGATATAAAACTAAAAATCTTGCATACAAACCTTGTTCCAGCCTGTGGAAACTTTTATCTGGGATTTTGCTTCTACAAGAGAAAATAAATACAGCTATGCCCATGAGAACTGCTCTGTGTTGTAACTTGGCTGACTGGTCAGGAATAACTACAGAAATGAGCATTATTTGACACAGAGGGGTCCTTTTATTTATGAACTCCATCTCCATCTCCCTCGAAAACCGAGATCAGCGCAGAGCCTGGAACAGAGTCACTGTGTAATTGGAGCTTGCTGAGAAATGTCGTGCCCGACGTTTGCTTGGAATTGGAAGCAGAGAATACCATAGCTCCAGGGTAGCAAAGATCATATCCAAGTTTTTCCAGCAACCTAGCCAAACCTGAAGGAGTTTACCCTTCCAGCCAATTGGCTCTTGAAAGCTTTCCAATTTCCAACTTACTTTTCTTTTCGTAATCACTGTTAAAGTGTACTGGAACATGATCACTAGCATTCGTTCTTTGCAAGAATACTTCAGGCAACTGAGAGGCATTTTCATTTGTGGTAGGTTAGTTGCTGCTTACATTTGACATGAAGTACTGTAAAAAGGTACATATAAATCTTGTGGTCTGATACTGGTAAATCTTCATGCTGTGGTTGTGTGATGTTTGAATGACATGAGCTGAAGCTTCTTGGAAGCTTTAGTCTAAAAGCAGGTGCAGTTGTTATTGTCCAGTGCAATCCACCTATACGATTTAGTCTTATTTTGGCTTGAAAGCTGTAAAAACCTCAAAACAGAAAGCATCCCTGTGATTTATTTATTATTAGTATCCCAGTGAATTATTTCAATCCCAGTGTTTGGTGCATCCCACATTTTAGAGACACTGACGTACAGAAGTCTGAAGCCGAAACTTTACTACTGGGTTTAGTCATAGGGTTTTCCAAATGTAATATTGTATCATGCATCTTTTGCATAAATGATGGTGACTTAAAATAAAATCTAGGAAAATGGATAGTAGTGGTTAGTGATTGCTTTTTTCAGTCTTGTGTCTTTGCTCTCTGTTCTATTTTAGTCTTCATTTGACTAGAGATAGATGAGGAATATCCTCTTAGCTGAGATGTCCTTTTAACTGTTACCAACTCCTGAGGGAATGCTAATAGTGTAATAATGTTTAAGAGAGTATTTTCATTACTGTACATGTGACTAATTGCTGTTTATAGAGGGGAGCAGCCCACCAAGAGTAAGAAAGAAGCAGAAAGACATAAGGTGTAATGAGACTTTTATGTTCATGAGACTTCTGACATCTATTTCAGCAGTTTTGTATAGGTTTGGTGTTGGGGAACCTTATCTCTATAGCTGTGTCGGGAGAATAGTTTCTGTTTCTCTTCCCACAGATGACATCAGCTCATTCATATGTGTTGGTACACTGAGAGTTGGAGCAACAACTTCTCTCTGCCAGTTGGACAAATTACAATCTCAGATGCTACTGGTGCCACGGAAGACGAGGGAGGTACAGCCATGCTGTTCCCACCCATATCAGGGCACATGGAAAGCCCTGTCCTTGACATCTCCATGAAAGCTGTTCCATTCCCTTGGGTCACCTGTGCTTCCCTTTCCCTTTGCTCTTGTGATGATTGCTTTCTCCTCTATTTCGACAGGCTTCCTGGAAACGTGTAGGGCTTAGACATTGCTCATGGCTTGCGTACCTGTCATTTCTTGATAAGCACCTTTGTGGTGTTTTTGTTAATTTCCTGTCCATCAGGCCATACCAGGCAGACGTTCTGTAATGTCAAGCCATGAGTGGAGAGAAGATGGCAAAGAAGGAAAGTAATTTATTTCATGCCTGATCAGCTTGGTTTCCTCTGATGCAGGCCTGTTCATTTTTCCCCTGAAGTCCCTTGAACAAACTAAGAAGAAAAAAATCTTATGGGATGGAGAAACATGTATTGGTTTCATTTTAAAGCATATGATAGTGTCCTGTATTAACAATCTCTTTCCTTAATGATGGTGGTGATTGTGCAGTGGCAGACATAGCTTGTGGTCCCATGGGTGAAGGAAAAGAAGGAAAGTAATTTCACCAGATTACTTCAGAACTTTGTAAGTCTAAAATCAGTGTGTTACTCAGTTTAGCCATTAGTTTGTTATCGAATCAGCCTCACACCTTCAGCAGGACAAACTTACCTGACTTTCATTGTTCAAAAGGAGGGAAATCTTATTTTTCTGAAGGAATAAACATGTTTTCAAACTTGCTGCAGCCCATGTGCAGTGTTGGAAAAGCAGCAACTGTGTTGGTTTTTCCTGTTTGTGTCATGGCAGAAGCTTTGATGTGTGTTGCTCGGAAGTTAGTTGCTGCAGCACCCCTCCTTCATCCTCTTGTCATGCCTGTTTGTATTGCAATAGATTCACAAATTGAAGAAGCAGTTGGTTTTTTTGGTTAAAATTTTGCCTTGAGAGATCTAGTCTCATCCTTTACTGGTTTTATCTTGCATAATGTGCTCTGACCACAAGTCTTAAAGTGTAGCTCTTTCTGAAGAATGCAGCAGAGTTTGGTGCAGTTTTAGAAAACTTGTAGATATGCTACCGGTATTTGCAGAGGTTTCGTACTTAATAATTTAAATATTGCTATTTCTGAAGATTTTACAGAATGTACACTCAAGGCCCATGGGATCATCTCATCTGACCTGCATATGAATCATAAGCCAGTAACTTGAATAAGTTATTCTTAAATTGAGCCTGAATACTCATGCTGGACTAAAGCCCAAAGATGCTTGGCTTGAGCAATCTCCTAGAAAGGGAAAACATCAAGATGAGTTGAGTGTGTGTTTCTTGAGTGTGGAGCTTCACTGCCTAATTATCCTCCCTCTTTTTTCAACCATGGTCATAACTAGGATCTTTCTTGCTGTTTTCATTTTCCACTGTTTTTGTTATATTGTGTGCTAGATTAGAGAGAGCTTTTAGTACTTACGAAGTTCCATGTGAACTGCAGATACCTCCTAGTTTTCCTTTTTCATCAGCTAAGCAGTTTCATCTCAGACTCTCATTTGAAGACATTTTCAGCAGTCCACTAGTCATTCTTGTAGATCACTTCTACATCCATTGAAACTTCATTCTTACCCATTTTGAAATTTAGAAAGTGCAAACTGAGCTATATGCAGTATTTTTGGTCTCAATAATGCTTTTTAAGATCTTGTTTTGAGATTTAAAGTCTTGCCTGGGCTTTAGCCCAAGTCTGAAACCAAACTGTTTTACAGTTCGCTTCTTTTTATGGCCATATTTGAATGCAGCTGCTGTAGCTTTAGTAACTAGGTTTCTCACAGTGTGCAGGGTGAATCTGATTGTGCTCTTCTGGTGGTTGTCTTAAACTTCAGCACGGTTACGTACCAAATTAAGCTGTGTGCAAAATCAACTCTTTTCCTTGGAAAGTGAATTTATTTTGATGTGATGCATCGAAAGAACTGTTATTTTGGCTGCTGCTAAGCAAGTAAGAAAATGCAATGTTGAGTATATTTGCATGCATTTATAACTGTTCTTGCCCAAATTCTCCAAAATTGTGTGAATTCTGTTAGGCACATGATCTCTTAGCTGAAGTGTACCTGAGTTTGACTTTGCCTTGGCTAACGAAAAATTCGGTTCCATGTGAATTATCTGTATCTATCTATCTATCTATCTATCTATCTATCTATCTATCTATCTATCTATCTATCTATCTATCTATCTATCTATCTATCTATCTATCTATCTATGTGTGCTTTAAGACGCAAACCTTTGATCCCTAATCCTGAGAAGACAAGACCTCTGAAGTTTTCATGGGGTATCAGATTGTTTAGGTGTTTACAGGTAGTGAGTTATATTTTGCATAATCTTATAAAATCCTTTAGTAATGAAAAAAACCCCCAACCTGATCTTTGAACTAGAAAAAGATGTAGAAAAATAGTCCAAATCTATTTAACTGGAAAGAACATTTACAGTGAAAGATTTCTGGTTCAGACTATCTGTGAAACAGTGACTTTTTCTTGAAAGCTGATTTTGAAGTGCTGAGTAACTGTTGGAAGAAATACTCACTGTCTTTCTTTTGAAGGTTATGATGAGTTACAGAGCAGACTGCTAGCAATGGAGAACGTTTTTATGCAGATTTCAATAATTGAAATTCTCTCATTGTCCTTTCATTTGAATATTTGAGTATTGCTTGTGTGAGTTTAAATCTCTGACTGTTTCATTAGAATATGGACAAACCTTTCCTATTATGGCTGGTTTTCATGGTGCTTTTCAAATACTAGAAAGAGCTACTAGTAACACTAAAGCAGTATGAATATATTATTTTCCTTAGGTTGGACTTAAGCTTTTGATGGATAATGCCCTTTGGTGATAAATGATTAGTTTCAGGTATTTGTGTATCTGCAGTTTGATCTCTTTTCTTCTGTAACATGGTTTCTGGTGGCAGATCTGTAAGAATTTGTTGCCATATTCAGACATTAGTTTTCAGGCTGTACAATGAATTAAGACATGTAAGAACAAACAGAAATTAAAACCTTACTCACATATTACTAAACTTCATCCATGCTAATACTCTTGTGTGCCAGCAGTGGTGGCCTGGAGTGATGTGGTCCCACAGGTGGCCTGTAGGATGCTTGGATTTGCCTAATGCTTTTCCCTGGAGGAGCTGGGAGTGGCAGAGTTGCAGGTACACGCCAAACAGTGCTTTCTTCTGCCTGCAAGCCCATGACATCTGTGTTGTCATTAAGAAGGAGGTGGGGAGCCAGCCTCCCTCAGCAACACCTGTCCTCTTCTGGCTACCCTGTGCTGGGTCACCTTGTGCTGGGTGAAACACGCTTTCATTCTCCATGCCTGTGTTCTTCTCCTCTGATTTTTGTGCAGGCAATTTGAGAAAGACAGAGGGGTGTGTTTGGTGATTGCTGGTGCTGAGGAGGATGTGAGAGAAGGGATGTGGAGCGAAGAGGACGTGTGGTTGCTTTGTGTGGTTCAGTGGTGGGAGGGAGCCACAGTTGCTCCCTGGCGGTGGGCAGCTGCCTCTCCCAAAATGCTACAAAATCCCTGGACTGGCCTCTGCAGCTGCTGGGAGGGGGTTTTGCTAGCCTTCTTTCGGCTAGCCTTCTTTCAGCTGCTGTCAGAAGAGTTGACAGTTTTTGAGAACCAGTGCTTTTTGGTAGTTCATGCCTTTTTTTCAGAAAGTCCTCTGTTGGTTTACTGCTTCTGCAAAACAGCCTCTTGTAGCACAGCAATCCTAAAGAAATGAAACTTGACTGCAAGACGTGGCAATTGTTTTTTCTTTCTTTTCAGCCTTAAAACCAAGCTGTGTACCTGTACCAGGTTTTAATTACTCCTCGAGCAGATAATTTCTAGGCTTGAAGGAATGAAGTGCTTTTCTGTTTTCCATCGTTTTGTTAGCCAGATTCAGTTTCATGTTGCTAGTCCTGTTTTATTAACTGAATTTGCACTGCTGTACTTTGAAATATTTGCTGAAAAAGTATCTGTAGCGGTTTGAAAAAGGTGGGGGTTTTTTTATGGTGATGTATTGTACTGTTTGATAAAAGACAAAGATGATGAAAGATAATGTGTTTTGCATTTTCAAATGCTGATTACTCTTCTTCACTTAACAAAAAGCATCTTGAATTCAACTTAATGGCAAAATTGTCCTGAAATGGAAAACAGTCTTTACCAGTACTAGCTGTCTTAATGGGTGATTATTTTTTAGTTCTCTGTATCTAAATGAGATGCAGAAGATAACATGAAAACATTTTAATTCAGTGCACTTTGAAGTCAGAACTCCTAGCATAAGATGACGTTCCTAGGATCTCCTCCAGACTTGTCTGTGGTTTCTGGGAGAATCAAAGTGGCTTTCCCTTGAAATTCCTAGGTTTCTTTTCCTTTGTGGCATTGATGGTAATTGTAATAAGAACACCCTTTTAAGTAGAGTCTTAATTGTATACTAAGAAGACCCAACTGAGGAATTAACTTCTGTGTCTCTGGGTTCTTCCCTGTAGGTAAGACAGTCATGTTTTTTCCAGAAGTTATGCTGAGGTAACAGTGGCGTATCAGGATGCTCATCTCATGGGCTACAGAATGCAGGAGATGAAAAGGAAACCAACAGGAGATAAAAAGGAAAAATACAAATAAAAAGTACATTTGTACAGAGGTGTGTGATTAGGAGGAAAAAAAGCAGGGAAGCAGAAGATCTAGCAAATTATTTAATAAAAGTGAAAAGGAGAGCAGAATGTGGATGGCAGAGGAGCAGGGAAAGCTGTAGACAAGAGAATTTGACCCCTAGTTGAAAAGACTTTATTTTGTTTCCCTAAGACCTTAGGCTTAATTTCCAGTTTTGCTGAGCTTTCACAGAGATATGAAAGGGGAGTGTGAGAATTGTAGAAAGCCTGGGATAATCACAGAAGATACACATATCAGTGCTGATATGTAGTCTCACATAAATGTGTACATCAAATGCAAGAGAATGTATGTCTGGAGGTGGAAGGAATGTAAGAGGACTAAAGTTGAGATAGCCACACTGGGAGAGCAAGCAAATGATAAAAAATTCTCCACTATTTTAGTAGCATGTTTCCCAGTGGATACAGGCATGTAAAATTTGACAAATTGGTAATGGACTAGAATTTGCAAACAAGTAAATTCAGTGGATTTTTAACCTTCATAGGGAAAATAGCACTCACAGAAGTTTGTATAATGCAGAACACATTTGAATTTTTAACGTGGTAAATGTTTTTTAGGACTGGCAGTTTTTCTCATCTTGACCATTTAAAACACTCTGGCCTAGACTTGTTTACACTCAGTTGCAATAACTGTTTTTTTAAATCATATCTAATCTTGGAAACCTGTCTATCTTTAGAGGGTTGCACATTTGTTTGTAATAATTAATTTTTCTATAATTACATATAACCAGCTGCGGTCTTATGCTAAGCAGTGGCTTTGGGGCATGGTGGGAAGAAAGTGATGGTAAATGGGAAATTCCTGAATTGTTGTGTATAAAGTTCTCAAGCTGCTTTATCTGCTTTAATCCAAAAGCAGCCCTTAGAACTGAAGTCTAATCCCAAAGCTGTGTTGATGCAAACGATTTCCATGCCAAAAAGAATCACTTGTGCGAAGAAGGATAAAAAAAGTGGGCCTCAAGATTGATTTTGTTTTACAGTAGTTGTTCAAGTATGTAAACTGAGTCATATTAAACAGAACGAGAAAATCTCTGTGCCATTGGATGTTCATAAGTGTTTTTGTGCTGTTCTTTCTTTCTTTCCAGATTTGAACATGGAATTCAACCCATCAGATCATCCACGGGCCAGTACGATATTTCTCAGTAAATCACAAACAGATGGTAGGTTACTGAATTTATTACAGTATTTGCTATTGCAGTTATCTCTAAACCCTTTTTCAGAAGGCATGTGATGGTCTTTTAATGTATAATTACCCCGTCCTCCCAAAAAAAGAGGCATATAGAGGCATCACGTTAGAGTTTAAAGTAGTCACACCTTTAGCTGTTTTGTCAGATCAGTAGTACAAATATGGATAAAAGTTAATATATTTATATCTAAAAAATATTTTCTCTAAATCTAAAATTTTCTGTTAACTGTTTCTTGGTTGTTGTTTTAAAACTCTGAACATTAGTCCAGAGAGTGTGTAGAAAATACTGTTTTGAGAAAATGCCCATTTACTAAGAAGACGAGCTTCTCCAATATAGAGGATACTGTAAATGAGCTCAGTAATAATAACAAAATATCTCCCATCCTACCTAAACGTTCTCACTTCTCCTTTCATTATGGATGTGATAGAACCATATATTTGTCCAGAGTTCGCTTGGGTTTTTTTATACATAGACAAAACGATCTTTCTGAAATTAAATCTGTTAAAAAAGCCTTCTGATAGAATTAGTAGAGTAGTAGCCATTTATTCTGGCTCTTTGGTTCCCTGTTGGACATGTATGACATGTTGTTTTAGAAGTAGATGAATAATCAATGCAAACCACATTATTTTCTACCAAGACTTTGAAAGCCATTTCTGCATTGTAATTCTGACTGTTCACTATGAATTCTTTGCCCTCCTTTCTGCTGCCACTTTCAATTTACATAGTAAATTACAGTGTCAAACACATCACTTGAAAAATAATGTAGTTTTCACTTACTGTATATTTTTTGCTAATTTTTGAGCATTATTAGAACAGAAAGAATATACATTTAGGCCCTAATTGAAGAGTTTATTGTGTGAGTACCCCCTTTGCCCTTCAGATTGTCTTTTTGAATTCAGCCCTGTCTATTTTATAGTGATTTTTCAGTGTTCCGAAACTGTTTAATCCTATATGGATGCTACTTGTTTCTTGTTACAGCTTGTTGAAAGAAAGGACAAGAGACCCAAATTCAACAACTAGAATTTTGACCAGACCAGATGATTATTCTTTCTTATATATATAGCTAGTGGTTAAATTATTGAAATATGGAGATAATTTTAAGCATTTTATAAAAAGGATGGTTTGCACCCATGCTAGAGTTGGTCAATGAGGTTTTGTTCTATTTTAAGTAATATGAAGAAATTATTTTTGAGTAAGAACAATGATTTCAGTGAAACACTTTAGAAATATTATCAACAGGAGCGTCAGATCTATTCAGCTGTCCTTGCTCATGTTGGAAAAAACACAAATGCTATTTTGTTTGTCTAAAAATAAAAGGATTCTGCGAAAGGTTTATCTACTGATGGATTGCCAAGAACCATCCTGTTCTGGTGGGACAGCTCACAGTTGTAGACATTTTGCTTGGCTGTACTTTGGGCTCCTTGTTGAACCAATTGAGCTGTATGAGTTACTGCACTGTTCAAGGATGTTTCCTAACACCAAAATGCAATTAAATGCTTGCTAAGGGGAAAATAGAAGGGGTTTTTTTGGGTATGTAGGATTGTAATCTGACAGCCTGCTGTGGAGTCTATGGGACCCCCAACAGTTCTTAAGACAGTGTAGAAGAGGAGAGTTGAGCTGGCAATGTTGTCAACACCTAACTTGGGCATGTAACTACCTTGCTCCATTATTTGTATAGTGTTGGGCTGGTAAACATTCCTATTGACTGTAAGTGAAAATATTTCTATAGACAAGACCTGCAGACATCAAAAATACACATACCAGAGAGTCAAGTGGCATCAGGATTCCAGGTTTCATCCAGGATCTGACTGTGACTGTGAGAATACACAGGGTTTTACAGTGGGAAGTGGCCAAGTCCATCAATACATGCTAATGTGACCTGGCAATGTTACCTTCAGGCAGTTCCATGTTCCACGTTTGGCTTTCTACTAGTCTTGTACTCTTTCAGCCTCACTGATAGTCTTTTAGTGTCCTGGCATAGGAGCTGTGTTTGACGTGCTTGTGATCAACATGTGAGTGAAGACCAACAAGCATATATATATATATGTGCGTGTATATATAATGAGACAGGACATGGCATCTCTGTATGATGTGGTCTCCAATTCCCTTTGTTCTGTGAAGCCTGGATGCCAAGCTAAGCATCTAAACTGTCCTGTCCCTATTAGTCAGTAGTCTGAATGCATCCTTTTTTACAGATTCATTGAATGCTCAGGTAACAAAGTTAGTCATAATAAATATTGATTCCATTCCTAACTAAAGTAGATTTTCTAAACGTTTCCATCTCTTTGTGGGAGTTTTCTAGGTGTTGAATCATATGTGAGGAATTCTCACTGTTCAGGGAGCTAGTAAAAAATCTTACCTTTTATGCTTCTGTGAGTGCTTTATGCAAGTTCTCCCTCGTTTGCTGAGCTTGGCCTGTAAGCTGGATGATTTGGGTGACTGGAAAGCCATGTACTCTTTAGTGTGTGGCAGTGATTAAGCCAGAGCTTCCAAACCTTCGCCCTCCAACTGTGTAACTGCCTTTCCTGTACGATGGCAGGAGGGCAGTGGCGGCTCATCCAGGATGCTGGTAATGGTCCTTCCTGTTGGTGGGTTCCAACTGTCCACCTCTCCTAACTTAAACTGGGCTTTACACATTCAGTGACTTGGCTCAATTTTGCAGTGTCAGGGCAACAATGGGCTTCAGACAAAGACGGTTTTGAAACTGTATTTATATAGGTGAATAGAAGTGGAGTAAGCTGCACTTAGTCTTTGATGTAAACTGGGATAAAACAAAATGAGTTATCGACTCCAAAATTTGGTACATTCTTTTTGTTGTTATTTTCAAGAATTTTGTCTTTGATCCTAATATGGTTAACATTAAGATAGTCTATAGAAATTACACAGTGAGTGTTTTTATTACAGTTCAATGAGAAGTATGTACATACGTACATGCACACACGCGTATGTGTACTTGTATGTTTGTATGTATCTCCTCACTCCTTTTAATTTCAGGATATTTTCCTTTATTGCAAAAGTTCAACAATAGCAGTTGAAAGTGCCTGCAGCAATAGGAATAGGTCATCGACTTTAGAATGAGGAAAACTAAGACAATTTGGCAGCATCTCAGGCTCCACTTGAAGAATTTAATTCTAACTTTCAAGTTTTAAAATGTTAAAAAGAAAGTAGAAGCTTAATTGTTTAAACTGACTCCAGATCTGTTCAGTTGCATGTCATCAAAGCCCCATGGCCTAAACCTCAAAAACCTGTAGTTGCAATTAGGAGTTTATGCTGCAAAATGCTGGTTAGTTGTAACAGAGCAGTCTGGTCTGCTGCAGACCATACTGAGCCGTGTGAGCAGTGCAAAGCATTTTTAAACTGACTGAAGCCAAGTGATGGAAGTACCTCTTTATGGTCATTTTAGCTTGGCAGGAGTGGCCTTTTGCCTGGGGCAGTAATTGATTCCCTCTTGTTTAAAGAGAGGGTCGTGATCACAAGAGGGAGTTATGACCAGCTGAATTTCTGCTATGCCCGATTCCCCATTGGCAAATATTCTGGAGAGAGTTGAGCCTTAGATTATGGCAGAGTGAGCCATAAGCACAGCAGCCTTCTTGTAGTCCCTCACCCAAGAATTAACTCAATTTCTCTTCTGTGGGGAAAATAGGGAAAGGATGTCATCATGCTGCTTGGAAGGATGTGCAGCACAAGAAGTGCTTTAGCAGAGAGAGATAAGGGGTGTGTATAAATATGTTAACATATTCTTCTGGAGACTGGGATTGATCTCTGAGTGATATTCTTGCTTTGGGAAATAGATGATTGTATCATGGGGAATTGAATAATGGCTACAAGAGAAAATACAGAAGAAAAAAACTAAGTAGAAAAAAGGAGATTAAAATGGAATTTGGAGTTTATGTGCAGGCTGTTTTTGTAGGATTTTGTCCAGAAGAACTTTGTATGTGGTATGATGGCTGGTATTTAAAACACTGTTAAATTCTTAACTGTGTTCAAAATTTCACAGTTAATAGGTGTTAACTTTGAGTTCTGTATTATATTAGGTTTGCACACAGCTTATCAAAATTGTTTACTGTCTGTACATTGCAATTTGCAATACCGGATAAATACTTTGGCTATTCTTAGAAGTTATCTACCATCACTTTGTTGTTTCCCTTTAGATGACTTATGTCTCTTGCTGGTGATAAATGCACTGTGTGGATCTTAAGTGTAGTGCAGTGTTTTAGCAGGATTTCAAGCAGTTTAAATGTTTACTAGATGATCAGAATTTTTCCACTGTTCCTGTTTAATTCTGTTTCATATACAATGTCCGTAATTGTGGATCTGAGCATATTCTAAGTGACATGGCTAACATCTGTCATGTATGATTCTCCTTTCTGCTCCCTGGGAGGAAAATTATGTAAGGATTTTTAAAAGTTTTTTCTTATTTTTTTTTAATTTCATTTTATGTCTGCATTAAACACAATTATTTCACAGTATTCACACATACAGCTTTGTTTATGTGAGATTGCTTGCTTATAATAAATCACAAATAATGGCTTCTCATCCAACAGGGAATGGACAGGCTATCCCACCATTATGAACACTCTTATTTTGCTAAGTGTATTGGGTTGCATAGCTTTCAAATCATGGTGCACCAAAGTGCATGAAACCATTATTATTTTAATCCTGCAGTTTGATTTATGTGTTAGTTGCCTCCAGACTTGTATCCTAAATGCTATGGTATTTTCACTGGAACAGAGCTCCGCAGGCTCTCTATGGGGTGAGTTAATTGGGGAAGTGCTTTAAAAGAAATTAAATAGAGTATATTTAATCAGCTGAATTAAGCATTTGCCTGACAATTAAGACTCTATACATTTATCTCCCTTGTTGCTGTTTACTTTCTGACTATTTTGGCTAATTGTGGCTTTGCCTTGCAACCATTGCTTCTGGTGACTGGTTCATATTCACCAAAGTAATGCATTTTCATTGTTACATCCAACATGAGTAAAAGTTCAGTCTTGCCACCTGACCGTTACAGAAGACAGTGGCGTAATACCTATGGTTTCAAGTCTCCTCTGTGGGAGTTAGTGAACAGTAAGCTATGATGAGAATTTGCTAACTCCATGGCATAGCTGATTAGGTGCTTTCATGCCTGCAAGGTAGTGTAGGCCACTTTGCAGCCAGGTACCTTGCATGAAGGCACTGGTGGCTCAGAAGTATTCACACAGAGAGCTGGTGAAGGGTGGCTGATCCATTGCTAACTTGGACTGTAGCTTACTGCATATTGACTTTCCCATGCAGAGCAACGCCTGGTGAAGTAACCAAATGGATGAGAACTTTAAGCCATGACCACACTAGTGAGCATAAATGCCTTTATGCGTACAAATATGTGTTCCTTCTGTGTTTGCTGTATGAATATACTTGGTTAGTGCAAAAGCAATTATAATGTTGCACATAGATAGTCTCCTGTTCTTTTTATTATAAATGGTGTATAAGAAGCTTAATGGGGAAAAATAGTCATGTAATATTTCTATCATATTTTGTGTTTTTGCAGTGAGAGAAAAACGCAAGAGTCTCTATATAAACCACGTAAGTGAAAATGCCTCGCTATGCAGCTTTCTCCTTGTTGTCTATATTATACAGTAAATAAGAGTTAACACACATGATTTCCATATCGGTGAGAGGGTGCTGATGCTTCACGTGTCTGTTCTGCATCAGGATCCAGAACTGTAGGCCTCAGCTATGGAGTTAGTGGAACAAATCTGTTGGTTTGAAGGCAGTATCACACTCACAACCAGTGTACGTAGGTAACTGGTACCTGGGAAAAAGAGCTGCACACATTAGCATGATTTTTAAAATTATTACGGAAACTCTTCAAAGTTTAGATTACATTTGTATGCAAGTTTGCATTGGCAGAGACCTGCAGCATTTGATATTTACACAGTTGTTCTGAAGTGTCTGACCAGTGTTGATGCAATGTAAATGTGGATTGACGTGTGCTACACGCTGAGAATGAAGATGGGGGTTTGGTATGCTTATATACCCTGGGCATTTTTCAATTCAGTTCTCTTCTGTTTGAATCAACTTCTTGGTGAAGCTGAGAGCAAATTCCCTGTAGCCTGCTTTGGGTACAGGACCAAACTCTTTGCCTCAGTTGGTATTGTTTGTACTGCTGAAGGACTTGGAACCAGTGTGGTCCCAGGTATGTGAAGTCTTGTGCTGAAATGTCTGGAGTCATGGCTCAGTAAAAGTGAGAAGAGAAAGAACCAATTGTCTGCTGAATGCTATTTGCCTTTAAGGGGAAATGGGGAGAAATTCTCAAGTTTTTCTCTATCTGGAAATATAGGCTGTCTTTTAATTTTTAAGCCCCTACAGCTGCTGAAACAAACTGATGTGCTTTAAAGTCTCTTCATCCCGTTGAACTGGGACAGACGTATGTAAACATGCTCTGCATAAACTGGATTGGGGCAGATTCAGCTGAAAGTTAAAATGGAGCTAAATGTGATTCATGCCAGGGCATGAAACCTGCAGAAAGGATGGGAGCCGTGAGGGCAGGAATGAACTGCTGAGTGGGAAGAGAAGGCAAGACTCCTTCATTTGTTGGCAGGACTGGTTTGTGTTGAGTGTTTCTGACGCCACTGCCTGGCTTCAAAAGCAAGCTGAGATTTTCAGTTTCCCAAGAGTTAAGATTCTGAGAAGTCATGAGATACCGTGAGGCTTATAAAAGCCTTGAAGTTGGCCCCACCAGGCTTGCAGATACTCTTGGTCCTTGTCTTCTATTCCCCTGTAAAACATTCCCATTGTTTATAGTGCATGTGAGGGTGGTTTGCAGAGCAATTGTCTTGTTATAAAACTGCTTGTAAAGCTAATGCACTGGGTTTCTGTAAACTTAATAATATGTGCTAAGTAACTTCCAGCATGCTTTTTAGCATCTAACTTGAAGAGTTAAATGCAAGAAAATGCTTGTTTAGATACTATAAAGCAAGTTATTAACTGAGTTTCTGTGACAGTCCACCTATCATGGATGAAATTTTCACACGTCCTGGATCATTTCTTATGTAAAAGATGTGTTCTGTATTAGGCAGACTGTGAGTGGATTCATCTGGCACATTGAACAAAAACGACTGTTACGGATGCTGCTGGATGGACACTTGCAAACCCTGGTATAAAGGGTCTTTAAGCAATGCTGGACATGTTGCAGAAAAGAGAAGGCTGATCGTATCACTGAGGAGTTGTGTTGTTGGGAGCTCAATGTAGCAGCTTATGCAGTTAATAACCCAAGCACTGTACCTCTTCTTAACACTCACAGATAAACTATATTTTCAAATGTGTCCTGTGATATTTAAGTTGTTCCTTCAGCACACCTATGATTATTCATTCAGCACCTCCTAAATTTTCAGTCTGCTGAAGCTGATGTGCAAACTGGTGATCATTTTTGAAGGAGTGGCTGTGGCTTGCAGCTGGCAACTGTGTTTAGGTTTTCACACCTCATGGAATTGTCATGATTTTTCTAGACCACCTTGTTGGAAGAAAATTAAGGAATTAGTTAGATTTTGTATGGTATAAATTATGGGTCGTATTTACATGGTGAGTTTATGATATACCCTGTTGGTTGATCAGTTCTTTTCCACTGTTTCTCAGTGTGTGCTAGTGCATTTCTAACAGGAGCTATTGCTACTCATCTGTTTCCCTGTTGATGTGGAATGCTGGGTCCCCACATCTGCTCTGGAGGAAACATGCCAGAGGACAAAATCTTGGAGTATTCTTTTGTCTTTCTTTTACAAGAACTCCTCATCATAATGCAGCACTTTTTTTCTTTTGTGGTTTCTCCATAACGTCATCTTTTTTGTTGTTGTTATTTTTTATACTTATTCTCCTTTTGTGATAAATAACCAAGATGAGCAACAAAATGTTTTTTCCTTTTGTGCAGTATTTTCACAACTGGCTATTTTGCAGGCAGAGTTGAATTTCTCCCAGGTGATCAGGGTGACTGGCTAGCAAGAGAAGTGTCAAGAAAAGCTGTGCTGCTTTTTTAACTGCTTGTCAAGTTTTGTATATAAACAGATGAGAATAGTAGTTTATACAACACAGTGTTGAAGTATTACCTATGGAAAAAATAATTAATATTGACTCTTCCTTATTTAAAAATGCACTTTTCTTGGCATGACCACACCATTTTTATTTTCCTTACCTCCTTGCTTTTGTTTGTGGAATATTTTATTTGTCTAAATAGTTTCCTCTGATCCCCAAATAGTGAGTTCCTGCATTGATTTGTTACACTTTGTCAAGGGCTGACAGTTGCCATGTTTCACATTCACCTTGTCAGTAGGTGTGATGCAAGAAGCCAGCAGCTGTTCTTTTTTTGGAGTGGGGAAGGAATGAAGGTAGTGGGTGACGGAGTGCTGTGGAGAAGCTGTCATCTCCCAGTCTTCCCGTGGAGCCCAAGGAGACAGATCATAGTTTGGGGATGCTGCTGGATCCTTCACACCCTTCTAGGTGCTGGAAGTTCACTACTTGACCTGTTCAATTTCTTCCAGACTCTTAATTTCTAAGCTGGTGCAGCAGGTTCTGTTTCCCTTTCCCGTTGCACTGGCAGTTACTGTTTTTTCTTATGGCTTTCATGCTGTTTCAGTGTGCACATGTCTTTTAATCTGCTTAGTCAAGCTGCTGAGGGGGATAAAGATGCAGACTGAGATAGAGGCGTTTCCTTTTTCAGAGGAGAGAGATTGCATCTGTATCTCTGCCTGTACAAGAAAAGCAAACAGGAAGATGTTTTTTGAGGAGGTGGTGGAGAAGGAGTCAATCTTCTGTTATTGTTTGCAGTATCTAGTTCTTTGTACTGAGGGATTGTTTTTTTGCAGGGGAGAGGAGCAGGGCAGGGGAGAAAAAGGGTTGTTTTCTCCTTCAAGATTTTATAGAAATTTTTCCTCTCAGACAAGGTGAAAGTGCTCTGTTAGCCCAAGCAATTTATTCTGTTCTTGACAAGATACACTCTTAAAATAGAATCTATGTTTATGAGCAGTAATATCCAGTAAAAATAATGGATTTTTTCATATTGGAACATTTCTGAAGGAAGATAAAGGGTAGGAAAAGGGAAATAAAAATAAAAAAATAAAAAGAAGTAATATCTCACTTTCACATATTTTTTTATCCTGGAGACCCTCCACCAGCCTTGTAGCAACGGTGTCCTTTCAGCATTGTCTTTTTTAGGGACATGACTTCCATTGTCTGCTAGATGGCAGCTGGATGTTCAAATTCCAGCAGAATGACACTGTTTTTATCATGCCAAGTAGAAAAATTAACATCTGTTTATAGACCAACATTTTTTTTCAGTCCCTGGGCATCACTCATGTCACAAGCCTGGTCCTTATAAGAGACCCTGTGGTGATTCATATCAGAGGAAGCTTCTTCCCAGAGGCAGTACTGGTGATGGGGATGAGTGGAGAACAGAGGAGTCTGTCGCTGTAGTGTGGCACAAGCAATTTCTGTGAGCCTTTTTGCATGCTTGAATTGATGTATGGCACTTGCTCCTATGTAACCCCCAAATTTTCTTGTCAGATTGGATAAAGAGGCTGTTCTCCTACCCTATTGTAAAACTACTAGGCGTGTGACTGATAATCAAATACTTTCAACTAGTGATTAAAGAGTAAATAAGATACATGCTGAAATGGGAACATAGTCTGAAAAGAGGTTTAATCCATGAGAAATGCAAAGCATCACATAAAATGTGAAATGTTGTTTTTGAGTGGACTGCCCGAGGCTGGCAGTTGCAAAGGCTTATAATTGCTGTTCAAATTCCTTAAGATATTTTAATTAACATTCCTTACTTAAAGGGGAGAACAAGATAAACTGGAAGGTAGATTAGAGGCTTCTCAGGTGCCCTTAAAATTCTCCTAGAGATTGCTTAATGTGATCTCTGCCCCTCTTCATTGCAAGATCACTGAAAAACAGTTTTAGAGGGGGTCTTTATAGGCCACCTGGTCACTGATTCCCTATACTGATTCCAGTTCTATTAGATGGTGTTTAAGATGCTTTTTCAAGCATCTAGTAAGCTAGAATTAGCAGGTTTTCTTTAATGGCTTCCCTAAACATACTGTTTGAAATGTGTTCTTTTCATTTTTCTTCTTGCTTCTTTTCCTGTCCTCTGTGGTGGAGAATTTTACCTCTCCTGTCAGCCTCAAGGCAATAAGTTACGTGAAGTGACTAACTTCTTTAGGGGGAGATGACTTTTAATGTAGAATGAGAACATGCAGGAGAGCTCTTTTACAAGGTGCTGTGTAATACTTGCTTTGCTGGGAGCATAGTAAAGTCCCTCTGGTCAAATTGCACAACATTAGTAATTACATGCTTTGTAAATATAAGCCTTTGAGCTGATTTTAGTGTTCAAAGAAGTATTTAATCTTTCAGGGTTTTAAAGCAAGGTGTTTTATCAGTGGTTAAGTGAGGCCTGCCTGTGCTGCAGAAGAGTTTATCCATGGTTGCTGAGTCCCCTAAGAGCTCAGTGGTTTGCTCATGTGTTTTTCTGTAGTTGACATGAGTAAGGACAAGCTTTGAGAGCAAAAAATGTACAAGTACAGGTCAGTTTAAGCCATCAGTTTTGGACATTATTAATTGGTGAAGCTAATCAACTGAGGACCAAGTTGAATCATGATGTAGCAGGAGTATTATTTAAGAGTGTTTGGACTGGATCTGTTTTTAGTTGCAGTTGCTAACAGAGACAGATGAGCATATAATGGTGCAGTTTCCTATTAATTTTCTTCAGGTGAATATATCTACACCAAATGTAGACAATTTTTTGCTATATTGACATTATGCAAGATGAAAATAAGTGCAGAACTTTGCAGAGCTACGCAGAGAATTGTGTTACATGGCTTGCTTGATTTTGGAAGCACTTTATTGACCTGTAAAATCATGTTTCTTCTGTAAAGAGTGTTGTCAGAACTAAATCATGTCCTGAAGCAGCAGAAGATCACTGAGACAGGAGCCTCCCTTTTCCAAGTCAGAAGCACTGGTATTTTTGCTTGCTGTTGTTAATTTGGCTGCATGTGTACTTTTGCATGCCAGTTTTGCCTTTTAGCATCTTGGCCAGGCTCTACTGCCTGGAAGCTAATGGGCATGTCTCCACAGACGGGTGCAAGCAAGCCTCAATTGTTCCATGGAGGAAATATTATTTAATAGTACCTTTTAAAATCATGCAGTAACTTAGACCTGGTTTGCTAGAAGAAGAGACAGTGCTATCCTTATTTAGTACAGAGGCTCCAAATTACCTTTTGATGGACAAGTGCAGAAGAGCACTGAAAAAGGCTGAAGCTCCTCTGCCAAACTGGAAGCTGCCTGGCTGCAGGCCAGCATTGGTACAAAAGCTGTATAGCTTCATTAGGGGAGCGTTGTGCCCAAATGAACTAATCCTGCTGAGAGTCAGGGCACAGAGCCGTAACCATCCTAGTGCTACTAAAGAGGACAGAGCTGGCCAGTACCTCTTCTGGTCAGCTCTGAGTGTGAGCTTTGGTCAGTATGCACTCATTTGTTAGATGTTTCTACTCACCCTTGAAGTGGCTGTTTTAACCAAAGAAATAGTAACAATTTCACTTTCCCCACAAATTTATATTAATTTCTGAGTGATACTTTCTGGGAGAAATTCATCTTTTTATGTATTCTTGTTGTGAATTAGGAATGTGTTGTGATTCTTTTCATAGCGGGTACACAGAAGCAGTCCTGCAGAGCTTGTATGATTTTGATGGCAAACTAAGACATTCTGTTTCTGAAAGGTGGGTTTTTTTAATGTAAAATTCAAGTAAGACGTGTTGTTCAAACACCTTAAAACAACTGGGCTTTGGAAAATTGGTATGTTTCAGGGTGAAGCTGGAAGTGATATTGGCTTAGTACTGGTTTTACAAGGGGGAAAACCTGCTAGTTTTAAGAAGTAGAATCACCTGGCATTAATGCAAATACATTGAATCTTGATCTCTTAGGGCTTTCTCTGCAACACATTCCAAAACTTAGCAAGTCGTAAAGCAACTTCTTCTGCTACACATCTTTTCCTGTTAAGAAAGTGATTCCACAAAACAGCTATTACTTATTCACTTTAGTCTATAATGTCAGCATTTCTTAAGTGAATGTCTTTAGCCGAAATTAGAAAAATAACAACTGCCTCTGGATTAGAGCTATAGAACCTCTCCACCAAAAGAAATCACCAAATGATGGAAAATTGGTCCGGAATTCATCTCAAGAACTGGTTCAGTCTGGTTTCTTGTCTAAGAGCAGAAAAGCCTGTGTCTAAACTATTCCTGGCATATGTTTGTTTTACCTTTTCTTTAAAACTTTCCGTAATGGAGATTCCAACACTGCTCAAGTCACTCAAGCTATCCCTAACTATTAGAAAAAGGTGGTGGTTTGGGATTTTTCTTCCCATTGCCTTCTCTCACATTTTCATGTCCAGTCTTAATTTTCTGCTCTATCTTGTCCCATCCACAATTATCATGAAGAGCATTGTCTTCTTTGGAACTCTCTTGAATTGAGTGACTTAAGACCATTATTGTTGCTTTGTTCCTGGAGAAAACCTCTCCAGTCTGGCAGCTTTCCCTTCAAAATCAGGTTTTTCAAATCTCTGGTTAATCTTGCTTCTCTGTCCTCCTAACTTTCTGAAATTAATTCATCTTTCTTGAAATACAGTATCCAAAACTGGACATAAAATTCCAGCTGAGCAGAGTGGACAGATATTCTACCTTGTTGTATACATGGTAACTCTATGAATACTAAGTGATGTTTTTCCTTTTTTCAGAAAAGTGTCCTCTGAACGTTAATGCCAACTGCAAAATCAGTAAAAAAACCCCTGGAAACCTTTGTCAAAGTTATGACTCAATATTTTATATTGAGTAGACCAGACTTCTGTGGAATGTCTCTTACTTCAGCCTCCCAATTTGAAAGTGATCTCTGGGCAACTAGGGTATAATTTTCCATGTAGTTTTTACCTGCCATGTTTTCCCTGGCTTGCCCTGTGGGAATTTATGTGAGATGAAGTTGCAAGTCTTGCTGAAGCTGAGTAGCATGACATCTATGGATGGTCAGCTTGGGTACAAAAATAGTACTGCTGCAACTTATACAAAGTGACTCCCACTTTGTGTCAATGAGATGCTTTTAGTTTGTAAATATTTGTAGAAGCAGGGATTGACAAGGCTCCACATGCGCCCTATGCTCTTGTTTGCACAAGAAGATTTACAAAAGGAGCTGTACTAGTTCTTTCTTTTCCCCATGTCAGCCTTATGGTGGGATAGAACCTGAGGGGAATCCCATCCATTAATGTTGGAGGGTTTGGCTAATTTCTTCAAAGGCTCTATAGTCCTTCTCAACTCTTCAGATTTTTCTCAATTAGAGCATTGTTGACTTGTCTAAATGGAAGCTTTCCATGGTCAGCTGTGAAGCGTTTGTAATGAAAAGGCATTAAGCTCCGGTAAAACTTCGACTGTGTACTTAGACTATGGAAATGGACACAGAAGGGAGTTGTAGGACAGTGCTGAATACTGAGGTGATGCTCAGCAACCTCTTTTATGCTTTGCAAGGATGGAGAAGGTTCCTGTGCAGCATTTTATGAAGGTTCAGAAAGGTTTAACTGAACTGTGGGACTTCAGGTGCCTCCCAGCTTAGTTGAGAATATGAAATAGAATAGAATATGAAACTAAGGGTTCTTTGCAGTAATTTGGAAAAGGCAGAAAATCTGTTACCTGGTGCACGTTGTGACTGCATTTTGGCATCAGAGGAGAACCTGGGGATATTGATCTATTGATAGGTTAGTTGCATGGCACAAATGTGTGTATATATACCCAAGAGAGTAGGTTTATATTTGGCACTCTTCTTCACACTGGGAGAGGTGCTCCTTCCTGCCAACTTGTTATGAACAGAAAGTGAGGCTTGAGACACCACGTATTTTCCTGAAGTGTGATGTGGGCTGAAAATCCATGAAGAGTTCTGTTTCAGAAAAAAGGTGTGTGGCTCCAGTTTGGCATGTGTCAAATGTTAGAGTGATGTTCACATAAGAAAATTTAAATCTCATAGTGCTATTGCCACAGGATTGTTTTCTGGCTTTACTCATGCTTCCCTTTAATTAATCCAGCCCATTTATCTTAAATTTTATTTAAACCTTTAAAACATGTTGACACATCAAATGTAGAATGAAAACTTTCCAGATCCTTTTTTTTTTTTCTTTTAATAACAATTCTGAGATGTTTGTACCTTTCCCTTTTTTTGCCGGCCACTAAGGAGTCTCATTTTTACCAGTTTTAAGTTGCTTTACCTCTGTCATGCCTGTGGAAGGTGCTCAACAGACTAATTCAGAAATTTGAACTAAACTGTGATAGAATAAATGCTATAAATCATGAGTCCCCTAGTAATTCTGTCTGTATTCATCAATGCTAGATAATACATTTTATGTAGTTTTTATTTCTGGTGCTTCTAAATTTTCGCTTTGTTCCCTTGTTTAACATAAATTAGCTTGGAAGGTAGATGGTTTGTCAGCTTCCAAAGTATTACCAAGTATTTTCCCAAATTTCTGGAGAAATTTTGAAAGTGGATGATTTTTGATTTCTTTTTCACTTCCAAGAAAAGCAATTTAACCTACGATTTTCTTAGTTACATGAGGGACTGTGATAAATTTGTTGATGAACTTTCAGATAATTTGAACATAATTCTACAGTTGTTACAGCTTCAGATAATGATTTTTCAATTAGTAGACGTCGTGTTTTTTCACTCATAGCTGGGCAATATAAAAGATGACTTGGACACATGTAGGTTTTACCAGGAGCCTGTGCAATGAGTGTGTTAAGAATTCTGCTGCCTATGGGAAGTGGAATGTTAGTGAGGTGGTGGGTGGTGGCACTTGTAGTAACATGTACTTTGGAAATTGGGCAGGGAAAGATACTCCATTGCTCTGAGCTTCTAAATGCCTGTGAATTCCACTGATGGTATTGACCTTGGTCTCTCCACTAACACTGGAAAGCAACTGGAAATAACTTTAATTATAAGGCAAATTAATATTTCCATGTTGATGTGCCAACTGAATTTTAAACCTGTTGTAAGATAAATTTGAAATTTGGCTGGTCCTACCTTTCCTGACACAGGTTCTTGGTCAAATTATTCACTAGTGTAGGTACAATAAGCAAGGATTAAGTCCAAGAGGGTTAATGACTGTGATAAGTATTAGCTGAGCTGGTATCAGAGCGATGGAGTGCTGTCTGCTCCAAACAGCTGAAGGAGAAGCCCTCCCAGCAAAAAAAAATCTTCAGAAATGAGTAATGTTGTCAAATTAGTTTTTTGGATGAGTTTTCCAATGATTTCCTGCAGTAGTACAGAAAAGGGATTGAGATACATTGAAAGCCTTTTCTGATGTAGGGTTTTTTAATTTGCTTATGTACTTTATGTTGTGTCTTGGATCAGTTTTTTTCCTTTCTGATAACAATCTATAATTGATGAATTATTTTTTCTGAATTCTTCCTAGGACTTGTTTGTTTAGGGGTTTAATTTTTTTTTTCTCCAAGCATGGTTTTATATATGTTGCTAAATCAATCTTTACTGCTAACACAATTTCTTTTTCACTCTTCCACTTACTCTTTTGTAATGAGGACAAAATATTGATCTTGTTCATGTTTGCTTTCCAAGTGTGTGTATATATATGTATCTGAGTAATTATGCACAAAAATGTTTGCATGGTTTTGGGGAAGGAGGGACAGAGGGGAGTTTGGGACTTGAAAGCATAAGTCAAGTCTCAGGCAGGGATTGTTGTGACTTTTGCACTGGAAATTATTTCTGAACTTCTTGAACTGTTTCAAAATGTGATCACATTACTGTGTGCATCATTGTGAGAGACAGAAATATGTCTTAAAATTCTTACATCTCCCCAGAAAAATGCTTTTGTATTACGTAATTGCCATTGTTCTTTTGCATGTTTTTCATAGCATCCTCCTGGGCAGTTGAGAAGGAAATACAGTTCCTGCTCCACTATTTTCCTGGATGACAGCACAGTCAGTCAACCAAACCTCAAGTATACCATCAAATGGTGGGTTTTACAGTTTATTGATTTTTGCTAGAACCTATATTTTATATGGTTATTTATGTATACATATTTCTGAACTGTTACTAAGCAAGCTTCAAAGTTTCTTTTTTTAAGTAGTAAATTTATTGAATCAGTCATGCTCCAGAGTCAGTGAATAGTATGAGCAACAGATATTACTCATATGAGTAAGTCAGAAAACAGCAGTTAAGGATCTTATATTCCAGCAGGTGAAGTTTGCATGCTTCAGGATTCAGTGAGGTACATTCTTTGGATGAGTCCTAAAAACTTAGTTGAGTACTTGTTTATTGAAATTTTTGTAATTATCTGAAATAGAAGAGCTCTTTTCTGTTCATGAGAAAATGCCCATTTGTTTAGCTTCCCTTCCAGTTTTCTGTTTGAAATGGAAATCAATTACCTCTGGGTTCCTTTCCTTATTACGTACAAGGACACTGGATGTTTATTACACAGCAGTGGGGAGCTTTGTATGTGGTGTGCTCATGGACTTACTCTTGGGTGATGTCTCTGATGAACATGTTACATTTCACTTGTTCCCTTCAACGTTTGGAGAAAAATGAAACGATACTTGTAGAGTATTATTCTTTACATTTTGTACAGTAAGGGGAAAAAAGAGACCAGATGCTCAGGTGTTTTATGCTGTTTATTCATGGTTGCTGATAGCCTCTCTTGAGTTGTCTGTAGGCTGGTTACCTTGGTGTACTCAAAGGCAAACATTTATTGCTTTTTCATTAATTTATTACTATTTGCGCTGCAGAGGTATTTGCATGACAGGCAGATCTGTTCAGACTAACACATACAAAGGAGTTTGTAATGTTGGTGGTCACTGAGGGAGTTTTTAGTTTTTCTGTTGAAGTGAAAATGAGGGGAAAGGAGAATGGCTTTGCAGTCAAAATGATACCTGATTCCTCATAAGCTTTTTCTGCCTGAAATATAGTCTTGCTTTTCCTCCAATTTTTTCAAGATTTTTCAAGATGGTTTTTCAAGATTTTTCATTTTTGAAGTGTTTGGGGGTTTTTTGGTCCTGGAATCTCTTACTTTTCTGGTCTAAAATCATTTGTATGCGAACTTTCATAAGTGCAGCTTTTTGGTGGGCTTTGGGATCCTTTTTCCATCAGAACTGAGACTGTTCATGGGAAAAAAGAGTTGGGATGAACTGGCTGCAGCAGCCAGGAAGCATTTTTAGTGTCACAGGGGCTGGCAGCAGCCTTGTGGAAGAGAAGACACAAGCACAAGCTGAGGGAAAGCAAGGTGGTGTGTCCAGGAGAGAGTTGGCATGTCAGGGGGACTGGAGGGTGACAGAGGGCGGAGCTGTAGGGAGGATTAGGTGCATGTCAGGCTGGAAGAGCCGGCGTTGGGTCCAGGTGGGAGTTGTGCAAGGCTGGGGCCAGTCTGCTGGTGTGGGAAGGGTTGGAAGCTGCAAGGGGTCTGAGGGCTTGAAAAGGGGGTTACATGGGGTGAGAAACTGGCATAGAAGGCTGCTGACTCTCCTGTAAGGCTGCAAATTTAACAAGATGAAGGGTGGGGAGCTTGTAGGATTATTGCTCTTGTAGGGCAAGCTCGTTCCTTGCCCCAGTCCTGGCAATCTCGGCAGGTAGATGACTACTGCACGTAGGTGAATCTATGCCCACCTCATTTATTTCCTCTGGGGAAAGTTACTCACTGATGTCTGTACTAGAGAACTGCAGCATCAAAGGAGTGGTCAGGATTGGGTGGTGGAAAGCTCCATGAGCATCTTGCTTGCACAGTGAGTGCCAGCTGAGCCAGCATGTGAAAAATAGAATGAAAGTTGGATGAAGTAATCTGTTATTACTATTTAAATAGTAAATATTTTCTAAACTTAATTTGACATTTTGTTACAGAGGCAACCATATGGTTACCAAGCAAAGCTCTGCTAATAAGTTCTTGCATCTGGTTTCATAATGTGAATTGGAGCTGCAAGTGTGTTAGGGGCATAATTTAAAATTAAATTTTAGGACTAATTCACTTTGTGAATAGCTTACAATCAAATTTAATTCATTCATAAATGTGGGGTTTTCTTGTGTTCAGTAACAACTATGTCCTTTAAATGTCCATGGTACTTGTTATCTCTTAATTCCCTAAATATATATCTATAGAAAAAAGTAAAATTAAAAAAACATTTATGATCTAAAAACTTTTAATGCATTCAGGCAAAAGCTCATACAAATTTGGTAAAATACACTTGCTTTCAACTGAGGAGGATATTTTTCTACTATACGGCTGTTAGAAAAAAACCTCAAACCAACCAAACCTGAAATAACGTAAATTCTACTAATGAGGTAGCTCAAATACATTGTTTTCCTAACATGCAGTGTCCCAGTTTTCATGTAAAAACTCTGGAATAAAATGACAGAGGAACCACTTGACTCTTTAAAAGGCCTTTTAAGACATAAGCATCTTACAGTGAGCTACTGACAAAGCAAATTGTCAGCAAGTAGAATTGTTGAACTCCTGTGATGCTTTATCTTCAACCTTGGAAATCAGTAGGAGTTTTATCATTAACTTTGATGAGGTAGGGTATTAAATGGAAGGTATGTGCAACTTGATATGTGAAATATGAGCAGTTTTGTAAGTTGCTTCATTACCAGTAAAAAGGAGGCATGTCAATGTGCTGAAAGATATAAAATTGAGCATACAGTTTGTCATGTATGGAGCTAGGCTTTAAATTTACATGTTAATATGACAGATAATGGAATTTGACAGTCCTGAGATACTAACTCTGTGTTTTTCTTTACAGTGTAGCTCTTGCAATATATTACCACATCAAAAACAGGTATGTGAATAATGGAATCTTATATTAAAAATATCTTTTTTCAAAACAAATGAATTGCCCAAACCCTAGAAATCCACTCTTTGTTTCTTTTAAAATGTTTTTTGGTAGTAGTTTTCTTGATTCCCATTCTAGAAATAAGGAATATATGTATCTTCTCTCTATTTTACATAGAAAAAATAAAATTAAAGGATTAAGTACCATAAAAATTGGGAAGTGCAGTTCAGCACTGAAAAACTTTGATGATTCAGTGTTTGGTTTTACATGTGTTGGGCATTTCTGCATTGTTGCATTTACATACAGAAAAATCTGAATAGTGCCTTTCAGTTTTATATTTTTAGCTACACCCTTGTAAAGTTAATTGTGTATATCGGTAATCAGTTAGTTAATGGATTTTGAAAAAAAGCCTTATGAATTATACAATAAGAGGGACATTGTGAATAGATGTAATTTAAGATGCCTCAGAAACAGAGCAGGTCCTGGCTTATCTCTCCTGGTGTAGTATGTTTTAGATCTCTGCTCAGTCAAGGTGATTGAAATTGAATAGAAAAAAGCTTCTCTAAAAAGTAACTTGGCACATAAATGAGCTTCCTTCATGTTGAATTGTGCTTTTGTATCTTAAATTCCCTGTCCTCATGATATGTCACAGTATCCTAAAATAATATTTCCTGACATTTTCAAGGAGAGACTGGATAAATAACTTAAGTGACTTTTGTGTCCATGGCTTTTCAATTGGCCTTTTCAGAGAACTTGGCCTCGATCTTGATCTAACAAGCCACTTAAGATGTTTTTTTCTCATGGATTGTAAGAAGTCCAACTAGAACAAAAGGAATTACTCATGAGTTTAAAGTTCAGCTGGTACGTCATTCAGGACCGTGTTTCAGGTCACTGGAACCCATCACACTTCTTAAAACAAGGCTGACATCCCAAGAAAAAGTTTTAAAAGTGCACAAGGGCAGAACGGCTTAGGGCTTGATTCCTGCTGAAAGCTCTTAGAAGACTTTCCAAGACATCAGTGGGCCTTGGCCTGAAGCATTGCAATATATAAAGCAGAAGTTGTAATGAATTTTTCTCTCTAACTTTTAATCTCATTTCCCAGGAAATGAGGCATGAGTGGTCATGCTTGGATTGCTTGTTTATCCATCTGTGGTTCCTTTTACCTCTTTTCTCTGTGGTCCCTGGATTAGTTTGGTTAACTAGTCAATTTTTGCTATGCTCAACTAAATAATAGAGATCTCTAAGATAATCAGACTCCAAGGTGCTTGGTTGAGCAGCATGCCAGCTGAGTAAAAGGCTCAGGAGAATGAGGCACATTAGGGACTACAAAGGATGAGAAAACCCCTAGGTGTGCAGGGGGAATCCAGAGTCCAGAGCCAGAGGCATCCAGATCCACAGTACACCAGACTTGTCACATGCCAATTGCCGTGGAGCTGGTTTCTATCTGCAGTAAAATATGCCCATTCTCTGGGCTTGTAGAACTTGATGTAAAATTTGACCTACTATTAGTATTTATAAACTAAAGAGTCCCATGTCAGCATCTGGAACACAAATACCCCTCCTGCATGTTACCTTCTTGGCAAAGTTGCTGTCTGTCCTTTCACTTTTGGGATGGAGAGGTGATTTATTCAGGAAACTGGTTGCTGCTGCTGCTGCTTCCTCTGGAACATTCCCCAGGGTGGGGAGGTGCTTTGCTGTGCACACACTCGAGACAGTGATGCTGGAGTAGGCTCATGTGCATCAATTAGCAACTCTGAAATGAAGGATGTGAAATGGCTGTTCTGTCTTTGGTTGTCTCTGATTTTAGGAATGGAGGGACAACGTGATAACAGCACTCAGTTGTACTTGCTGCTGAAACAGCAAGAGCAAAACATATGTTCTGTTTCCTGCTATTATAGACAAAAAGGAAGCTGTTGACGTACGTGGTAGATTTTGGTTTGTTGTGGGGGCTGGGGAGTATGTAACTCTTACACAGACTCAAGGTTAACTTTGACAGAAAATGAGTCAAGCATCTGCTCTGTCAGAGAAGAATTCTTCTCAGACAGTATTTAGTTGTTCCTTTTCTTCTGCACAGGAGGCTTAAAACAAAATTACTTCTTAATATTTCAAAATCTCACCAGTCTAATGTTTTTTTAGAAACTATACATGAAATATAATACTTCATATGTTTCCCACATTTCATTGATTATGATATTCTAGTTATCATTCCTTCTTTTTCCAGTGTCTCCCTATCTTGGTTATACTCATCATTTTTCTGCAGCTTTTGTTGTGCTTAGCTATTCAACAAGTGCTAAAACCCTGCACCCATTTTGTTTTTAAAGGAATACATAAGCATAGGTGAATTTTCTAAATGAACAAAATGAAATTAACCCTACCAAACTTAAGCGTGAGGAATGCTTATATCAATCAATTTGTGATCCCTTTTTTGAAAGACCACAATGTGAATTGTAGTGAACTTTTTTTTAGTAGATTTTTAAGGGCAATCAAATGTGCCTTCATAGTGTGCAGCAGCTATCATAAAATAGGGTATTATTTCTTTCTCTCCTCTCATTGTCAAGGGCCACTACTCTCATTATGAAGGGATACTACTTTGCATTAAGATACTTATTTATGTAGGTGTAAGAGTGTGGCCTAAAATCCTTGCTGATTACGAATTTTCTAGTAATTATCCCAATCTGTGGTGGTTTTTTTATTTGTTTTAATTTTGGTACTCTTTTTTTTAAAAGAGTTTGTTTCCAGTGTTGGCTTGCTTTTTAGCAGAAAAAAATGCCACCTTCAGATGTTGAGGCTTAAATGTTAGCTGCTAATAAATACATTTTGCAGACATGAATCCACTTGTGGTTTGATTGGTCTGAGAGACACGTGCTGCTGAGTAAAGACACAAGACATATTCAGTGATTTCTCTCTTAAGAACTCTATGACCAGAGTACCAGGGATGCTAAAAATAAAGATGGAATTTTAATAAGTGGGTCACATGGATGCATCTGTCCAGAAAGTGCCAGTTCTAACTGGTACTGTTACACCACTTGCTTTTGTGATTGTTACTGTTCCTGCCAAAGTTACACACAGCAAAAATCTTACATTGCATCCTGGATATTACAGTTGTGAAGTTACATCAACTTGTGTGCTGATACTGAGCTACAGGGATTTGAGAGAGGGAAATAACTGATAAAACCAATGAATAGAAATATTATTTTGTCTGATTTTTTTTTTGTGTGTGATCCTTTTTGCTTTCAGAAATTGTTAGCATGGTAGGGTTTTCGAAATAAATAAAAAGTGAAGTATGTAAATATTAACTAAAGGATTACTGTAAAAATAGCATCGCATATTTCTAAGTGTTCATGATATTGACAACAAAGGAGAAGGAGGAGTTAAAAGATTGCAAGGGTCAACATGATGAAGTTAAAAAAAGGAGTGGACTGGGCTAATTTTATCACAAGATTGTTGTAGTACTTCTTAAACCTCACTAAAGAGCACAGAAGTTTTGTGTCTTGGACGTTGAAAACTTGAGTATTTTAACATACTTTGTCGTATGAATTTCATATTATGCAAGACCTTTATGGCAGAATATGTCTAACTTCTATTTGAAAATCACATTTCTACAGTGTTTCTAAGCATCCCACAGCATGTGGAGTGCTAGAGTTTTAACGATACACTTGTGTCTATGAGGGCTGTGTGCTGTTGTGTTCAGATAATGACACTACTTTGGTTTTAATACTTTTTAGGGACACAGACGGAAGAATGCTCTTAGATATTTTTGATGAAAACCTTCATCCCCTCTCGGTAAGTTCTTCTGCCTCTTCTTCCCTTTCATGTGAACTGTCTTTTTCTGTCTGCTTCGTTTTGTTTCAGTCACCTATTTGGAAGTATTTCTTCCTTAGAAATCCGAAGTGCCACCAGACTATGACAAACATGACCCGGAGCAGAAACAGATTTACCGCTTTGTTCGGACGTTGTTCAGTGCTGCTCAACTGACTGCTGAATGTGCCATTGTCACCCTGGTGAGTGTCTGAGAGATGACATCAGCCATCTGACAGACCCAGATTTGTTCTTAATGCTTGGGTTTGTATGATTTGATAGATCTAGGTGCTGCCAGGGACTTTTTTCTCACCATGGAGACCAAGGAAATTTCGTGATGGGTAGAGATACTGCAGTTCAATTTCGTAGGGAGAATAAGTGATGGAACAATAGGTTGGGTAACATGTGACACAAACAATGGGGTTCTGCCCTCACAGACTGATAGTGTTACAGGCCACCAAGGTGGCTAATAGAAAATGCAGGTGGCATAGGTGGTCCGAATAGGAGGGTATGTTAAAAGCAGCAAGGTTTCAACTTTTGAGGGGTTTGCTCCTAGCAGAGACTCAGGAGCAGCTGTAGGTTATTTGATAGCACTACAAAGAATTGACTGGCACATGAATGATTTGGTGAGTGATTGGGATATGTTGATGATGGCTCTTTTTTACTTCCACTAGTCATGGGATTGAACAATTGTACTCAAGTCTGAAGTTTAGCTACTTAAAAATAGCACAACACAAAAGAAGGTTCAAATTTTCAGCTGGTGTGGATCAGCATAGCAATGTGGATTAAAGGAGCTAAAATGATCTCCACCAGCTGGGAATTTCTTAATTTTCTTGACATTTTTAGCCTGTCAATTCTGACAAGTCTCATCAGCTTTCAGGCACAATTTTGGCTATGTTCTTGAATCAGAGATTTTAAAATAACAAAATGGTTTTTTACCACTACAACATGTGGTTTTATAACAGCTTTGTTATGCCTTTTAGTTGGAAGAAGGGGAAATTGGAGAAGGTGGATTTTGAAGCCCAGGTCTACTCATTTCCTCTCTTAATCTATTTGCCTTGGCTTCTGAGATTAGTTGGCAGGCTTTTCTCCTTAGACAGTCAGAATGAATTGCAATAGCCAGTACAGAACAAGAATATGAGTGAAATAGGGCAAGAAACACCCTGCAGTGTTCCACCCTTACATTTTGTAGTATTACTCTACCTAGTTACTTGACCCAGCCATTACTTTTTTTCTGAAATGACATTTTGCCTGTCTCTTTTACATAATTTTACTAAGTGCTTGTCCTTCTTCCTTTCCTGCCTAAGTATTTTCTGCTGGAGACAAGATATATTGTGTGAATCAGTATATTCTTCTGTAATTTGATTAATCCACTGTCAAATAGTTGTAGTTATCTTATTCAATTTTAGGCTATTTGATCAATGAGGGCACTGTTTAGAAAGGAAGGGGTTTTCTTTTTTTTTCTTAATAGCAATATCTTCCTGTTACTGCATTCATTGCAAAGTTATTTCCCACAAATCTTGTTTACCCAGACATACATTTCAATATTGTTAATTTTTGACTTCTTCCTTGCCTCTTCTGGTTTTCATGTGGTTTCCTTGCAAGTAGCTCTTTTGGTGTGACCTCCAATGAAATGTGTTTTAACTCAATTGTTACATTGCAGAGGTAGTTTCCATAGTTGTTAGTGCTTGAAAACTTAGGTGACTTGGATTTTTTTACCCAGCAAAGTGGTAACAGGAGAACATATTATAGCCTAGTTCTTGAAGCAGCCATGGAGATATTTACAGATAGATTTTTTTTCAGGTGATCAGTGTTTACCCTTCTGCTATTCTTGCCCATGTTTTCAGGATAATAACACCTGCCTGACCTGTCTCTCAAGAAACCTTCAGGGTTTTTGCATAGTGTTTTACAAGTATGAAATTTTTCTGCTTCTGTTCTCAGTTTCCTCTGTACTTGTAAATCCCATTTCTTTATTTGTTTGTGTCATCAGGAGGGGCCCCAGACACACATTGTGTTGTTTCTGAAGTATTCAAATGTGGAAATTAATCTGTGAAAAAGCAATCAAGTCTTCCCCTCTCCCCACACTCCTGAAATCTTAATAGTGTTGATACTGCTATTTATGAACCTTGCAAGTGCTTTCAATTTCGATATCCTGTCTGGGGAAGAAGAGATCAGCATTCCCTGCTGGAGTTTATGTTTTGCCGTAGTCTGGCTGCCCGTCAGAGAGCAATCTGATAGTCCTGTCTGCCTTGTCCCCCCTGGGAGGGTTGCCAGAAGGCAGGAAGTGTATCTGTGGGTATAACAATACATTTTGAACACGATGCTACATCTTTATCTTTCTTTCACTCACTCTAATTATTTTTAAACCGTCCTGAGCACCCCTTTTTGCTGCCCACATTATTAACAACATCCAAGGTGTGTGGTTGAATGCACTTGCTGTTTGTCTTGGTACCTGCCATTAGCCAAGTAGAAGGACAGCAACAATTAGTGTAGCAGTGTGTGATCAGCACAGGAGCCGAGTAAATGTGAAACTCCAGACTGTGAGATAAGCAAAAAGCCAGCATTACGTTGCTTCAAGCACTTAATTAAAATATTTCAATTAAAGCCTCCACTATTACAGCAAAACCAATTTATAATTAAAGAAAAAAATTTAATTTTCACACAGCCTACAGAGCTGCCAAGAGATTTCCCATACTGATAGGTGGAAAATTAAAGTCTCAGGTTGAAACAATTAAATACTAATTCACATTATTTATTTATAAAGTAATACCATAAGAATAAAATTAGTTTTGAGAATCGTGTGGCCAATTTAAAGTATTGCAGATAGTGTTTTTTAATCCCAGTGAACAGGTGAACTATACTCTGTGACCTGACTTTGTGAGAGAAGTAATGCACATGTGTCTCCTTGGCCCAGAGTATTCCCACCTTTGCTAAAACTGAGAAATGCCTGTCTCCCCTTCACCGTTTCCCCAAGTGCAGAGGTGGCAAGTTGTACTTATGTTAATCTACTAATTGAATGGCAAATAAAAGTGTGAACAGGAGTATTACCCATACCAACAGGAAAACAATACAGTGTTTGCATGTCAGGAGAATTAAATATTTACACTTTGTCCTTTTGTTCTGTGAAAACAATCCTATGAACTAGACCTGAAGAGCAGAACAGCCCAAGTTTTCTGCTTTGCCTTGACAGGACTTTCTGAGTCACATTTAAGGGTCTTTTAATATACATCCCTGTCCATAGCAGCTTCAGAGAGGACGCATTTTGCATTTGCAAAAATGCCAGGTCTGTATGCTACAGACTGATCAGATGCACTGATATGTAAATGCATACAGGAGATGAGCCTAATTGTTCTGAAAAGTTCAGAGGAGAATGGTTTTGAAATATGGTACAAGGTTTGGACTGTACTGAGGGGATTTGATGTTGGGAAACTTGAAATTTGAAGTATGTAATAATAAATTCTCCATATGAAAACTAGGGATTTAATTAATCCATCCAGATGTTCCTGAGTTCTTATTGTACTCTTTGGTCACATTTTCAGCAACTAGGTCAAGAGAGAGAGTACTCTTGAACTGTATTGTGAAAATGACTGTATTTAAGAGAATTTTCTGTTCTGTGTGTTTGGAGGAATGGAGAAAGTTTTTTATTAATTTCTTTTCTGGTATATATTTACTTTTAAATGCTGATAAAATACCTCTTTCAAAAAATTCATTTCGATTGACATATAAAAAATCCGATACTTCTCTAAAGAAAACAAAACCACAAATTATGTGAGAGTCCATATCTGCTTATCTGCAGCAGAGCTCCTTTTCAGCTGGCCCAATGCAACTACCAACCATTATGCAGCTGATGGAAGATGCAAAGACCTTGGAGTACAGTGCAAAGTAAAGCTTATTGCCTGGTGTGATGCTGTCTCTCTCCATCCAGTGACCATAAGGGATTGTGAGTGCAGTTAAGTGGTGAGCAAGGCAAAGCAGTAGAGCCTGGCTCTGCCTTGTGCAAGAAACCCATGAGGAGAGTTGTGCGTTTCCAATATCATTGGTGTCCACCTTCTTCCTGGGCTTCAAGCATTCCCAGGGCGGTGGCTGAAGCACAGCACTTGGCCACACCTGGAGAAGGTCCCTCTATCTCTGCTGTCAATCCTGAGCCCCTTGGCAGCTGGACATTTGTCAGGGTACATTCTGGAGGAGGTCAAGAGGAACAGGGGCTTTGTAGCTTTGCTCTGGGCACTGGCAGGATTAGGAGACTGATTCTGGTCCCTGATTTTAGGCCTATTCTTTTGATTGCAGTCTAACATACAACACATAAATGATTTTCGGTTAATACTCATCTCTTTAGACGATTCTTGCTTTACACCTGCTGGGATGTACGCTTAATGAAAAGAGAACATTCAAGGTGGGGATAGGGGTGGAATTCTTAAATCTGCAGGAGAAGAGGACATTCAGTCAAAGAATGGGTGCCCTTTTACTGATACCTCTCTAGGACTCCTGTGTGGGCAAGGAACAAATAGTAATCACAGTTTTAGACTGGAAAGTCAATGTTGCTTAGTAGTTTAAGTGAATGAATAGATTAGGGGGTAAACCTGGAGATGTGTGACCTTTCTCTCAGTTCTACTAGTGTTTCCTATAAATATCTACAATGGTAGTTTTCAGTTGTTCACATTTTTTTCTGAGTTTTGTGACTTTTTGTTACTTCTTTTTACCATTTGGTCTCAAAAATAAAAACGGGATGAATTTGCAAGAAACATGATGATGTGATGTCCTTTTCCACCAAATGGATGGCACCAGGTTTTTGTGGAACATTTTAAATGCCCAGCTGGGCAATTGCAAAGCACAGTTATTTCTGGAGAGTTGTAGTAGGGAACTGGCTGATGGCTTAGAACAGAGCATATGGCAATTTAGTGATTGGATTAGAGCTGTGATTTGGCTGTATGAGACCCACTACCAATTATAATCTTTTCCATACAGATACCATTTTAGTTTCAAGGCATTGTGACACACCAAAGTTTTCTCATTAAAGGAAAGGACTGTGTGTTTCTCTGTGATTTGTTGGGGTGGAAATACCTTCATTAGTTACTCTGTGCTCCTGCAACTTACAATGTGGGTTACCTGGTGAGGGAGGGAATGAGATTTTAGCAAATACAGGTTCGTTTGTAGATTCTCAATTATGATAATTAAAATACCAAAAACACTGTCTCCTTTCTGTCAATGTAAAGCAAATAAAAAATAAAGCCACTATAATTTTATTAATAAAATATGGGTTGAATTTGACATGAAGCTCTGTAAAAACTGCATGAGAGAAGATACTGCTTTCCTTTTGTAGCTGCCTCAAAATTCAGAATTATTCTAGTAATGTCAGTGACATTCCTCAGTGATTGCACATTTCTTTAGTCTGCTGAAACTCCCAGCGAGCCCCCTTGGAGGCAGCGAACAACTTGTGAGCTTTCCATGTGACACTGCAGGAAATTCTAGTACTGCAGATATAATGGCAGAATAATTGAGGTCAGAAGGAACTTCTGGAGGTCGTGTCTGGTTTGGCCTTTCTTCAAAGCACAACCAGCTGATCAGGCTGATCCGGGGCTGACCAGCTGAATTTTGAGTTTCTTCGAGGATGGATATTTTGTAATCTCCACAGAAAACCTTCTCCATTGTTTTAGGGGAGTCTTAAAAAAGGATTATGGTATTTTGGATGCTTAGACTGGAATGTCACTGTGATAAGAAGAAATCAGTAGGGTACTTGAAGTTTGGGTTGAAAGGATTCAAAAGCAAGTAACAAAGAGATGCAAAACTTGTATCCAAGCTCCATAGTTTTTAATTAAGTTTGAGTGATTTTTCTGATTATGAAATATTGAAGTGAAATAATTTGACACTTTCATATTCAGTGTATAACCCCTCGAATGGGGAAAAAAAGAGAAAGAAACCTTCTGCAGTATTTTAACTTTTCTTTCTACTCAAGTGTATTATATAATAACCAAAGTCTGTTAGAATATCCTCTGAGATGGGAAACATGAGGTGCTGTTTCACACTAATTAAAACTGAACTCTTCAGTGCTATCTTTAGTTTTAATTTCCTTCAAATGATTTATGTTCTGTTGATTGGAATGTTGTGTAACCAGCACTCTGCTATCCAGGATCATGGGGAGCCTGACATCCTAGATAACTAGGACAACACGATACTGTGGTTAGTTACTGTGAGTCCAGGATGGATTCATCCAACTGCAAATAATCACCCTGGGGATTAGTTCAGGCTTAGCAGTGGCCCTGCTGGAACAGCACTGCTCGAGCTTGGATGCTGTTGCTGATCCTTTTAGTTTGTGCCATGTTGCAGTTCTGTGTTTGGATAAAAAAAGCATTCCAGGACTAGTGGTTATGATGGATGCGAAATACCATTCTCTACCCTGGCTCTGCAAGTCCAGGTCCTGGGAGTCAATATCAGAGGCATCCAGACTAGGTAAGCCTGGAGTTTGTTTCAGATCTGGCAGATTTATGAGCTCAGAATATGTGCTGAAACAAATCAGTTCTGTACCTCTGGACCCGAAATGGCTTTGAAAGACATTCAGCTACATACCTGTGCTGCCACATCTAAGTAAATGAACCTTGCCAAAGTTCATTGAATTTGCAACCGGTTTGGGATTAACTATAACCCACGGAGTGGTAATTTTATTTAATGAGTAGAAATAAATTCTTTCATTCAGATAAATGAATTCCTGACAAAGGCAAATCACCAAATTGGTTTCACTTATGATTAAATAATAGTTTTCCGATACTACAGATATAAAGGTTGATCATTGTGAAGTCTTGATGAGAGTCTGTGGGAAGAGATAGAAAATAACAATACAATATTGCTTTTCTGAAATGTTAAGTCTCTGCAATGTATCTTCTGATGTGTCCCCAGTTATTAAAATGTCTTCAGTGAGGTTCAACTGTTGTCCATCAAAGCTTGTTAGACTGATATTCATGTAGAACCGTGTGGTTTGTTCCCAAATGCAGTAGACTAATAATGGAAGTATCAGGCCCTGGGGTATTGATTTTGTATGTAAAATGTATTGGTAGACCCAATGTACATTGGCATTTTTCTCCATCAGAATTGTGTTTTTATTTCAGCTAAGAACTGAATTAGGGTACCAATGAGTTTTGAGTATCATAGTGTTGTAAATGAGATACATTTGTTCTTTGCAAGCTAGGAAAAATTCAGAATGATGTATTATTTGACTGAAGCCACTGAAAGTTTTTGCTATTGCCACATCAGTAACTTTAGTCTATATAACTAGTCTTTTTATCGTTCTGTAAAAAATACATACACATGTAATCAAAGAGCTAAATGGGCAATGATAAGTGTGATGAAGATGGGTCTTGGATGCTATTAAAGTGTTTGAGCGGAACTAGAATTGAGACAGAATGAATTTGTGTCTTTTGGGAATTCAGCTTTTGAATGTCTAATAGAGAAGTACTGAAAAGTTTTGCTACAAAAGTTTACTTTCAGGCACTGCAAAGGATGAAGTAAATTGAAGAAAAGTGACAATAGTGTAACTGCTTCAGTTTGTTTTAAGCTTTAGTTCCATTCTTGAGCATGGATACAGCTGTTAAAAGTGAGTGGAGACAAATAATATTTTAACTTCTAGATATTAAAAACTCATTAGTTCTAGTTCTGTAAAGGAACATCTGCCAAAATCATCCAGAAAAGAGGAGGTCCTCAGATTTGTTAAAAAAAAAAGAAAAAAAAAAAGTGTTTCTCACATTGGATCTTCTGCAATTTTTTTGTCTTTTGACGTGTAAGTAAATTTCTTCCAGCATTCCAGGATGTGAATTGTAAAATTCTTTGCTACTGTGTTCTTTTAAAATTCACTTTATTATATGACTTAATAGCAGCTAGTTCTAAAGAAAATGTAGAAAGTGCTTTGCTTTGGAAAATTAAGCCAGTGAAATTCATTACAAGAGACAAATACACTGAACCACACAGTACATTCAGAATCCCAGTCTGTTTGACACAAAACCTGTATTTAAGAAAATGACCCCTGTGTTTAAGACATTATTCAATGTGTAGACATAATTGCATGCAAGTGGTATTTCCATATATCGCATTTACCAGTACAGAGCCAACATTTTCAGTAGTTTATTTTTTTTTAAATGAGGTGGAGCATGCCTGTGTGTGTGGGAAGACTGTCTGGCTTTTGCCAGCAAAAGCAGGTGGTGTTCTCCCACCAGCCATGAGTTTGTTTGGAATGAGTAGCGTAGTGACTAACCACCCCACCAGCCTTCCTCTTCAAACGGGCTGAGAGCCACCTGGCCCTTCTCCAAAAGTCTGTACTGATTCAGCACATCTTTGCAGCAGCCAGGAGCATCCCCTTCAGTAGTGAGTGCATGGCAGGCTCTGTGTCCTACTCTGGTATCCCATCATCGGTGCTTGGGCTGATACTATGTCCCACTAGGTCCTTGTATGTTGAAATACTCTGAGGTGAAACCAGCAGTCAAGAGCTCCATTTGTCAGGAATAATGAACTTTGGCACATTTGCATGTTACAAAGTTGCTCTACACCAGCAGGGTGAGAGCTCAAGTATGTACTAGCCTTTCCTCTGCTTAAATTTCCCTATCTGCAGTCAATGGGTTCTTTCCAAACTGGAGCTAGAGAGCGAGCGAACAAAGACTGCATGTGTAGCTGAGTGAGCTTAATTGAAAGTTGAATAACTACAGTAATGTCTTCCAAAGATACACTGATGCTGTCGTAAGTCCTGGATTACAGTGAATTCCCACATTAGCTGAGAATCTTGATAAACTTTTACAAATGTTTGCTGCAAGGAGAAATCTTGTTTTTTTCCTCTCTTGAACACTTGTACTTAAAAACCAAGACTTGAGTCAAGGAGGTCGCAGCAAGTGAACAAAACAAAATACTCTCTTTTAAGGCATTTTCAAGAAAGGACTTGAAAGTAACACTAAGTGCCTTTCTCCTGAAGATCTTTTTATCATCTTCAGTTTTATTGAAAGATAGTAGAGATCCTCATTTCTGCAATATATCTGAAATACTGGCTCAGTGTATCTGGAGTTAAGCCCAAGTTCTCACCAAGAACAATTACTCCCTCAACGTGCTATTGGAAGATGGTGGTCCAGGAATAATATCTTATCAGGCTCCTATTTTTAAATGTGATTTCTTGAGTATGTGCTGGTGGGAAAATAGTGGCAAGTTTATGCTCCCTTTTTACCGAGGTGTAAGTTCAGCTACCATCCAGAGGGACCTTGAAAGGCTTGAGAGGTGAGCCTGTGCAAATCCCATCAAGTTCAACAAGGCCAAGTGCAAGGTCCTGCATCTGAGCAGTCCCAAGCACAAATACAGGCTAGGCAGAGAATGGATGGAGAACAGACCTGAGGAGGACTTGAGGGTGTTGGTTTACAAGAAGCGTGACATGACCTGGCAGTGTGCACTTGCAGCCCAGAAAGCCATATATGTCCTGGGCTGCATCAAAAGAGGTATGACCAGCAGGTCAAAGATGTGATTCTCCCCCTCTGCTCTGCTCTGGTGACACCTCATCTGAAGTGCTGCATCCAGCTGGGGTCTCCAACATAAGAAGGGCATGGATCTGCTGGAGCAAGTCCGGAAGAGGGTGGTGAAGCTGATCACCTGTCCTTTTGAAGACAGGCTGAGAGACTTGGGGCTGTTCAGCCTGGAAAGAGAAGGCTTCAGAGAGACCTTATAGCACTTTCCAGTACTTAACTGTACTACCTGCACTTTCCAGTACAGGAAAGCTGGAGAGGAACCTTTTGCGAGGGTTTGCAGTGATACGACAAGGGCTATAAATGGCTTTAAACTGAAAGAGAGTAGAGTTAGGTTACATGTTAGGAAGAAAATCTTTACTGTGAGGGTGGTGAAGCACTGGAACAGGTTGCCCAGGGAAGCTGTGGATGCCCCATCCCTGGAAGTGTTTGAGACTGGGTTGGAACAACTTGGTTTAGTGGAAGGTGTCCTTCCACAGCAGGAAGGTTGGAACTAGATGGTTTTTAAAAATCCCTTCTAAGTCAAACTATTCTATGATTCTATGCCTTTCTTTGCAATATAATTCTTATTTTTTTACTTTTTCTTCTCTAAATGCCTTTGAATTTGAGCCCCCAAAAAATCCTTACTTAGTTTTCTTTTTTTTATTTCATTTTTCTTCTATTTTTTCTTTCTAAGCTAGAGCTGCACATAAGAAATTATATTATTTTCCAATTTTTGTATACTTCGTATATCTATAGATGTGGAGTATTCATTCAAAATCTACTAGAAATAGACATGAAAAGTTGAAATTTAAAAGATTTGCATTAACAGTAGAGTCAAATTTTGCCCTGATGTGAAGCAAATTAATTTCATTTCCTAATTTGAGTGGCGTGATATTATGGCTTCCATAGGCTTTCTGCTTATGAAGCTCCTTGCATTATCTCAGTATTGCTTTAAAGAAGTTTTTTGCTTCCCAGGGCCAATTCCAGGGAATGCTGTTTGTTCATAATTCAAGGAGCAGTTTTGTTTGCAAAGCTGACAAGAGTTTTGTGCAATATATAGTGTAAGGGGTTTGTTTGCACAGGATGCCTGAAAAGCAAAAATTAAACTTTCACACAGAATTTCAGGTGGTGCAGATTCTGGGGAGGTCAATGTGCAATCTTTTTACTGAACTTTGTGCTTCTATGATCTCCCAATACCAAATTTTGTAAAGTCAAACCTCCGTTTTTAGTAATGATCTTTGACACATAATTTGAAATTTGTAATTTTGTCCTTAAATAGGGCTGTGCCTTCCATATGAAGGAAAATAAATTCTTGAACAATTAACATTATTTTATTTTACTTTACAGTATTATAAGAGAATATTGAGCTTTTCTTTGCTGTTAGGATGGCAGGCAGAGGCAAATCACACCTAAAGAAGAAGTGATATGTTTAGGAGTCTGGCATCTGGCCTCTTGAAATGGGTGATATGATTAGAAGGCAAAGATGAACTGAAATGGATTTATCACATCCAGTTTTGAGCTTGGCATTACTTATATAATAAAGGAAACACCTTAAATTACTATAGTGTGTTTATGACAATAGTTTTCTTTATGTAGTAGCAAAATAGATCAAGTCTTGATTTTAATGTGTTTTCACAGGTATATCTTGAAAGACTTTTAACTTATGCAGAGATAGATATTTGTCCAGCAAACTGGAAGCGAATTGTACTGGGGGCAATTCTACTGGCATCCAAAGTTTGGGACGACCAGGCAGTGTGGAACGTGGATTACTGCCAGATCCTGAAAGATATCACAGTCGAAGACATGTGAGTGCAGTTTGTTTATCTTTGTCAACGAATGCCCAGATCTGTGTGTATGAGGGTGACAGGGCTTTCTTTCATAAATTATGTGAATTCTGTATATTTGTGTTGTATTAAACATCGTGAATGCTGACAGATGAGATCTACTTGACAGTTGCTTACATAAAAGACATGAATTTTTTTTTTTAGTTGAAGTGTATTTTACCACTGGATTTTCATGCACAGTAATGAAAACAGATTTGCAGAATATTTAAATGTATGATTTGCTAAAAATCTAGAAAGCCTGCATTTATTCATTTCAGCATCATTTGCTGTCACGGTAATTCTCCATACAGGCAGTGGATGAACACGTAGACAGAAAAACATCTGATGGCATTCTTAAGAAGCGCATATTGTAACAGCATAGGGAGTTCTGATATCTGGCTGGATATTCCAAATCATATTAAGAGTACATTCCAACGGCAAAAAAAATAAGAATAAACACAATATCATAATGTTTACAAATACTAGAATGATTCTTCATGTTACTAAGTAGTCTAGTGCTTTTTTTGTTTGGTGGGTTAGCAGGTATTACATATGTTGGCTGAGTGACATCCTGTGCACACTGTCTGAGATGACCTTATCCGAGCTGGTGTGTGTGAGAGAGCAGTTCTGGAAAGTTTGCAGGTGGAATTGGCACTGGGATGGTGCTGGGGGTGGCTGGATCCCCCAGTTGCTGCTCCTTTATTCAGAGAGGGACATTTTCAGTCTACTGGTACACCTGTTTTTCATAAGAACTAATAACACTAAAATTATTAAAAATATGTTTTAAGGTAGTGTCTGCATGTTTCAGAACTGTTTTAGGGAGAGCTAAGTATCTGTAATGAGAAGTTTAGAGACTTGTGTCTGGTTTAGCTCACTTCAGTTGGGATCACAGCCACTGGAGACAGATTGTTGTGGATAAACTCCTCTGAGAGTGAAGTAGATGAGAAGAAATTCTTTTTCAGACAGAACGTTTTTTTGAATCTCAGTTTTCAATCTCAGAACAGTGAAAGGTCAAATATTTTTGCTAAAGCAGCCCTAATTTAGTTTCTTCATATTTTGCTGTAGGTCAGTTTTATAGGTGGTCTAAAAATGGTCTGTAAGGGGAAAGTTCAATGTTAGGAGTCAGCTGATGGTTTTAAATTAAGCATGTTCATGCACTGGTAGACAAGTCTTGTAAATTCTGAGTAGCTGTCATTGCTCAACCATTACTAAAGTTATCTCTAAATCTTGTGTTAACAAGCAATTTGTAATAAGGTGAGTTTTTATTTCCTGAGTCAAAGTGGAAAAAAAACAACCTTACATTGCTGTGGTATGCTGTAGATACTTTCATTAGTTTTGGAGAAAGTTCATTTCAAGATAGAGGTAGGAAATACCATTTCAATCTCTGTTTTAAAATATGTAAGCTAATTTAAGAATGGTTGGTAAGAATGCTTTTCTGACACAAATCAGACAGAATGAGGTTTCCAGGGTAAGAGGGACAAGAACCAAAATCAGGCCCTTCACGTTTCTGTGTGCAATATTATTCCATGCAGAATAACTTGATAATGCTTCCCTGACTGTTTCCTAAATGATTTCACTGTTACTTTTTTCCCTTGTCCCTTTTCAAGTATTCAGTAGCAGTAAGAGTCTCCCTCCATTCACTCCTCCAAGGCAAATCTCGGTGCTTTTAAAGTATTTCTGAAGCTGGGACATGAGCTGAAGTGCTGAACGGTTTGAAGCAGAGTGATAGGTTTGACTGTGCCATGTGACAGTATGAATCAGGAGTGGTTATAAGTGTGGGTTTTGAAATTGCTGATTCTCAGGGCTGTTCTTGAAGGCAGGTGATGAGGCAGTAGTGGTGTGAAAGGAAACAAAAAGAGAGATTGTTGTTTTTGACAAACACACGTGATGATACCGCTGTTAGAAGTTGCACTTGAGCTATGTAATACCATTAGTCACGTAGCAGACCTGTGCTAACATCGGTGCTCTTTCTGCACTGCACCTGAGCCAAACTGTGATGAATCCTTATCCTTAAGGTTTTAAGCTTCTCGACCTTTTCCTAGAGATCTTATTGTTCTCACAAGCTGGAAAACGAGAAGCCTTTGGGAAGCCTGGGCTGTCTTTATGGTACTTGGTGATGTGGTTCATGGGCTTTGTTTTAGGGCTCCTTGTTAATCCCCCACCAAAGATTTTGGTGCTTATATTCCTGCTGCCAGTTTTTCCAATACTTTTTTCCTCCTATCTGTAGTGTGGTGGATTTTTCGTTTCCTTTCTTATTGTTCAGGTAGTTGGGACAGTACATTATGATGATTTTGAAGTGTCTAGCTCTAAGCAGGGCCTTTCATTATATTAGTAAGACAGAGGAAGGGCTGTACATCAAACAATTGGTACAAATCATGCAGCATCTTGCAAAAGATTGTGCAGACCTTGCAGTGTTTTATAAATCAGCATCAGCACAGTGAACTCTGCCTAAAAGCTCGTAGAGAACTTGGGAGGGCTGAAGTGCAGTGGGTACCTGTAGTCATGTATGTAGCATTAAATTGAATTTCTGTGTGAATTTGAGGAGTGGTCCCAGGAAAGCACATGCTAAAGCAGTCTGTGGTAGGTGTATGAGAGAAGAAGGCTATGGTGGTTAGTTAAATTATATTAGTTCAAATGAGAAGTATTTGTATGTTTTTGTTCTTTCTCAGCAGTAGTTAGTCTGCTGTTCTGAGTTTTAGGTCTGGGAGCTAGGGGACAGTGTCTGAGGATATGCATTTTTCTTACAGATTTGAAAGTGGTCTTCCAAAGAGGTGCAACCGATGTAAGAGTCATATTCTGTATTTGTTGATAGGCATCTTAAAATGTATTTTTTTATTTGGATTTTTAAAAAGCTGGAATCTTCAACAAAGTGATTTCTTGCTGAAGAGTCCGTATCTATCTTTTAGTTAGTCTTTTTCATGTTAATTAATATTTATAATTTTGTAAACATAGAATTTTCACAGAGAGAGAATGAGGATAAGGAAGGACAATGATTATGGTATGAGAGTGATATAAGAGTAAAGAGTGAGAAGAAAAATCATTCAGTGTTGAAAAACTACTGTGCCAGTACTTTTAATCTTCAGATCCTTCCTCTTCTATTGCCAGCTGTGCAACCTCTGTTGTACATTTCTTGCACACTTACACAGCAGTCAAAATGTAACTTATAAGCAATATCATAGTCACTGCATGCTGGTTACTGAGCTGTGTAGTCACCGTGCTCTTCAGCAAACATCTGCAGCTTTCTGAGCTCATTTATTTTTTTTATTTCTCATATCTTGCAATCTGAACTGATCAGATTTGAACTGATCATGTCCCTGCATAAGCATTATGTAAGATATCTAGTTACTATGCGATTCATGAAAATTTCCACTCCTTAATTTTGTTGTTTGGCTTATGTCTCAACATACTTTTTACTGTTCTAGTGTAGGTAATAACGTATTGCTGTAACAAACCTTTACAAGGTGGGAGCTCAAATAGGACCTCTGTTCCTCTCGGGTATTTTGACAAACACATTTGTTTTAGGTTCTGGAAAACAAATGATGACCACTGTGAATTTTGGTTGCACATCTAAAGGGAAAATTGCTTTATTCTGTTCATAAAGATAAGAGAGTTTGCTAAAAAATTCAGTTTTCCCGTGACTAACTCTAAATGATTGATTAGGAAAGGCTGAAGGGAGTAAATAAATTCTCCAATAATTTAGGTGTTAGAGTAATATGCAGCATTTGCGAGAGATGTCTGACAAATTTAGGGCTTGTGTGTGTTGTTTTGGCATAGCTGTGTGTGCAGACCCACCTAGTGGAGATACAGCAGAAACTACGAGAAATTTTTTTCCTGCTGGCTTTTCTTTCCCAAATTGTATTCTCTGGACTCATAAAGATGCCCTTGCAGCAGCAAAACTTTGTGCCTGGACTTGATTGGCATTGCAGTAGGAGTTGCAAGGTGCAGCATCTCTCATATTCCTCGTTGGCATAAGAATGCCAATAGAACTTGATGGAGTAGTCATAATAGGTCAAACATTAGGCTGGGATAACGACATCTGACAAGAATAAGAAATGAACTTGGTTTAGACCATTTGCAATTTAAAGTAAAATTACATTCAGAATGCACAGTCTGAAATGTGTTTTTGCATTTATTTTCTTTCTACAGGAATGAGCTGGAACGCCAGTTTCTTGAGCTGTTGCAGTTCAATATTAATGTTCCTTCTAGTGTTTATGCCAAGTATTATTTCGATTTGCGTTCTCTGGCAGAAGCAAATAACCTGAGTTTTCCTTTGGAGCCCCTCAGCAGGGACAGGGCATATAAACTTGAGGTAAGACACTTCCTTTTTAGAATGCTCAGTATTAAACATACAGGGGGATTTGTAACTTCTGTCTTATTTCTTCCTTCTCCCATCTCTTCCCAGATACTCCCATGGCATATTAGAGCATCTTGTGCCCAATTTTTGTAATGGTTTTATTTATGCTTTGAGTATTCATGTCTATGGGGACAGCTTTTTGGCCCAGTTTGCTTCTTCCCTTGTGTTGCTTTCCATTTCTTTTTCTATTGCTGTTGTCTGTAATTGGCCTTGTGAAAGTACTCACAGGTTTTATACATTACGTGTTCATTTGGTTTCTTTAAACTGATAATCCACCTTAAAGGACAAAATATTAACAAGTGTTGCTGAAAATAGCTGTTCCACATTCTTGTTATCTGCTACTGCTTCACTTCATATGGATCCAAGTCTATTATCTCCTGTGGTGTTTTTCTCAGTAATGGCAGGACAGAAATGAGCACATGCCTTTAGTGAATAAGTCATGGATGCTTATAAGACCTGAATATACCATATGCCAAAAGCACTATGTTGGGTGGTCTGGACCTGTGAAATGCTGGGCACTATGAATACTCATAGACTCAGGAGGAATTTAAATCATCAGGTAATTGTGGGGCCTTTGCAAGACTAGAACATATTTTTCCTGGTTTTTCTGATAGGTTTTTCAAATAAGGACATTACTGCAGGAGTGTGTAGACATTTTGATACTAATTTTGAAAATCTTAATTGGACGCTGACTTCTTTCAATATCACATGACTTCAATTACATAACATCTTTGCACTGGAGGTTTTTTGACTGTGGGTTAGAGTAAGGTTTGCATGTTCCAAAATTCCTAATGCTCCTGTAAAACTGGCAGGCAGTGCTGTGCACGTTTTTGTGGGGGGGAAATGGTGTGTGGGAAGGTGAATTGGCTTGTTTGTGACTATAATGGGAACAAAAAGTGGAGAAAGAATCAAAGGAAATTTCGCTAAAGTTGTATTTCTTATTTTTTTAAATTTCACAGATAGCTCCAATAAAAGTTTAACTTAATTCCATGTATGGAGTGTGATCTAAATTTGCATCAGATTTTGTTTCTATTAAAGAGATTATTAGAAAAAAAAATTCATTTGGATTGTAATCTTAAATGAAATTAGGTTGTTTACTGAGTTATGAGGGTCTTGATAATAAGTGCCATTACATACCTTAAATTTCAGTTAATTACTTTCTGATCTAGCTCACAGTTTCTTACTGTTGTTTAACAATTTCTTAACAATGTATAACAGCAGGTTACAAATAAAGGTAACAATGATAGCTTCAAAAACCTTAGAAGAAAAGAAAAATAGGAAATTACTGTAAATACCTGGAGAATACTGGTGATTCTTCCATCCTAACTAAAGAAAAAGCATATTTAAAAAGAATTAATGGGATATTTTTTCAATAAATCCATATTACTAAAAATTTCCCTGTGTTGTAGATGCTTTTTGCTGCCAGCAGAAGTTGGCTGGAAACAACCCTGCTAGTGAGGGGATGTCTTCAGGGTAGAGAAAGAGTATCTGCTGTAAAACCAACTTGGTCTGCCACCTCCTTGCATCTGTTCTGTGGCCAGAAGGAACTGCCTTGTTCCCTGGCAGTGCTTGGTTGTCATTAGCGTGCCCTTGAAACTACTTGACAGCATAATTTATAGCCTAGTTCCCTGAGCACAGTTAAGCATTGAGCTTGCCAAGAGTTATCAAAATGCATTTGCAGCACTTCTTCGGGTCTCTCGTGTGCTGTTCAGACCAGAGTTCTCTGTTTTTAAAACAGTTGCCTGGACTGTCAAGTGGAGTAGATGTAGTACCACACAGGCTGTGGTGTTTTTGATACTGGGAGAAAAGCTGCAGTCTGTGATGAAAGACAACAGCCTTGTAGCAAATGTACACGTGCTGTGGAAGGATTTGCCTTGTCTGGTGAACTGAAAGGACCTTGCTCAGTCCTAAGATTTAAAACAACTTATTTGCTGGCATATGAGATCACAAAAGGTCTTGCATAGAGAAATGGTAATATTATAATACATTTTTGCTGCTTGTGTATTTTCAAGCCATTTTATTTATTTAAAGCAGGAGTATTAGATTTGACATGCCAGAATCTGCATTGTAATTTCTGCAAACATCATGAGGTTGACATACCTGCGATGGGGAAAAAAAGCCACCTCAAGAAAACCAAGGGCAAGACTAGTAAATACTGTTCCTCATCACATGGAAATTGGACAAGATCCTTCAGCTTAGAGGTTCTATGAAAGGTTGCAGTACTTGTTAAAAATCACATCACTTTCTTGAGCATCTGCAGTGGATATTTTTCCTTATTGATGTTCTCGCAATTGTCACTTAAGAAACAGCTTTGTCTTTATATGACTCAATGAAAGTAATTTTTTCTTACCTTTCATTAATCTATGGACTAAAATAGTCAGAAAACATTTTTATGACCCCTCTTGGTTTTTTCCTGTTATATGGAATCAGGCAAGTTAAAAATGGCAAATAACCTTTCATTAGATCATCCAGTCTGTCCACCTGCCAAGGCTGTTTGTTCCAACCAGCATATGTTGTAGTGTGTTTTCTTCTTCCTTTTAATTATGTCAAATGTCAAGGCTTCCTTTCCTTCTCCTGAGGACTATTTTCTAATATGGGAGATTTTTCTGCCAAGAAGGTTTGTTGGATGTTCAACCTTAATCCATTATTTCATTATTTCCTACTCTTGCGCCTGGTTATTGTACCATGTGCTGAGTTAAATATGAGTCAGATTCTCCTCTTTAAGTACACACAACATGCCTACCTTATTGCTGCTTGTGCCTATTTCAAGGCTAGATTTTGTAAGAGCATTCATTACTGCACTCCCAGTTTAACTGACTGTATGTTGCCTGAACTATTTATTGTTAGGATGGTACTTGAGCACATAGTGCAAACCTTTTGAAATACTTCAATATTTTCTTGACCTTAGGAGGTACAGTTCTATAGATCAAACAAAATCTATCAGACAAAAAACAAGAGAAAAATATGTAAGTTACAAGTAGAGAAGTGTCTTTATATCTCTTCAGTTTCCCAGTGTCACAGTAACTGATTGCAGCTCTGCGGGTTTGGTATGTTTGTATTCCTCTTAGCCAAGAAGCAGAGGGAGAAAAAACCAGCAAAACTCACATTCTCTTTTGTCAGGAGTAACCAACTGTGGGTTTTTTCATACTCTATAAAGTAAGGAGAACCACCATCATCACGTTCCATTTTCCTTATAGAACCCTTCCAGATTTAGTCCTGTCAGCCCTTGCTGTTTTCTCTGGTTTGTCAATTTTTGGAAGGTGTGCCGCACTCACAGTCGTTCCTGGTAGTGAAGCCATAGCCAGCCATGCTGCTTTCCTGCCCTGCATAAACTTGCATGCAGCCAAAATTTATACTACTACTACTACTACTACTACTACTACTACTACTACTACTACTGCTGTNCTACTACTACTACTACTACTACTACTGCTGTCATCCTCTCACCTTTTTCCTTGCTCACCCCTTCTCCGGTAACAAAGTTTCATATAGAGTCATATAACTCAGCAGAGGAACTGACTTTAGTTCTGTATGCTTATATGTAATGAAAGAATATATACATATACATTCTAGCTAATTACATATAATAAAATTAAGCCCAACAAAATTTCACATGGTGGAATAGTGTTGTTTTAAAGAATGTTTTGATTTCATATGAGAAATGATTCCTTGTAACTCTCTTTTTCCCCCTTGGCAATAAAAGCAACAGAAGTATTAGGTTACAGAAAGGTGTTTATAAGCTATCTGGATATATTTTAACCGAATAAGAATAATAAATATTTACAGTTTTCTGCTTTTGTTTTATTTCCCCTGATACAGTATGCTAAATTTGAGTAACTACCTTGCCAAATAGGCTCCAAATGTCAATGTTGTAAATTACTTGCAAATGAAGAGGCATCTTTAAATGAACTGCTTTAAGTGGGAGTCGATGTGTTTCTTATCCATGTGATTAATCAGCATAACCTAGAGATGCCAAATATTAGGTGCCACTTCCAAGCAAAATTTCATTTTGTCTGAACAAGTGCCAGAACAGAAATTCTCCTGTGAAACAGGCAGTTTTGAAGTGATTACCTTCTCTGACTCTTTGATGCCTATTAGTCTGATTTGGCAGCTGAAAGAGGCTGAGTTCCACCTCCGTACATCTCTCTGTCAGGCCATACCTTGGCGTGTTATTTCATGATTAAACACTTTTAAGCTATTGAATTTTAAATCTGGTTGAATTCCATAAACTCTCTTAGTCCTTTAAGTTCATGGTTAAGTAAAATATTATTAAGCAGTTCTAAGTGAGTTAAATTATGGTCTAAAAAGCAATTGTAATGTTTGTGTTATTTTATTCCGTTTCATGTGCACCATGAAAGAAAACTGTTCAATAGTAGTCTTAATAAAAGGAAATTCAGTTTTCAACTGAAAAAGTAGCAACTGGTGTCTGTTGGTAGTTTTGTGTTCTTTTGGGGCTTGGAGATTTTTTTGTGTGTTTTTTGGTGGTTTGTTTATTAGTTGTTTTTTTATTTTTTTTAATTTAATGATGTTTTCTGGCTGACTTGACCAAAGCAGTAGGTGAACTTGCTCTCAGATGTAGGAGTTGTGAGCTTCTGTCATATCTGCCTCTGCAGATATGCAGGGCAATTAAAATTAAAGGACTCTTCACTGCTACGACTTGCTGTGCTGTAAAAGTAAAGATCAAGAAAGAAAATGATCTATAGAGTCAGGCCGTTTAATTATTTGTAATGCCTTGTTTTATAATCAAACACTTGTACTGGTTTTGTTTGCACAGTACTTTATATTAAACATCTTATCTGGAGACACCACTTGAAAGCATTCCTGAGTAAATAAAAATACTGCTTTAGTTCATCTTACTTTTTAATTTGACCTTGAGTACTGCTTGCAGTGAGCTTCCTCTGCAATTCTGTGTGTTTCATTGCCAGAGCTAACATCTCTACTAAGGTCAACCGTAGTCTGTTTCAGCCATATGAACTGTAATAGACAAGCTATTTTAGGGCACAATATATTTATGCATGTGAGGTCCATAATAAACACTTGTTTTAGACTTTACTGAAAACAGTAGAAGAAACATAAAACATTAATTCCAGTGTAATATAAAAGGAGTTGACACTTGAATAATGTTTGTCTTTAAAAGGCTTTAAAAGTACTATGTATTTACAAGGCAAATTGAGGTATCCTGAATATGAGTTACGTTTTCCTCTGGCACTATATACCATAGCCTGATCACATAAAAATCACCTCCTGCTTCTGAAAGACGAGTAAACATCAGCTCAGGAAACAAAGCAGTGTGAGTGTTCTGCCAGACTAATTCTCAGTAGAGAAAAATAAAATGACTATAAGACTTTTTAAGACATTAAAAAAATTAAGAGCCTTACTCTTTATAAGTTCTCCAGATATAGTTACATATTCTGTCATTGTTTCATTAAGTTTTCCACAATTTTTCACCATTGAAGTCCTACACCTCAGTTGCCTTGTAGCAGTGGGCAAGCTCTGTTAGCTCCCTCAGGGAGATTTGTGGTGGTCAATCTGTAAAGAAAAAGCTTGAGATGTGCTCTCTGAGTCCTTCTAAAGCTGACCTGTGGGGCAATGCAAGTCTTTCTTTTAAGACTAATGAAATGATAACGAGGATTTGGGGAAAAGCTCTTCATATGGTTTCCTTAATAAAGTGACTTTTTTTAATTCCACCTTTATGTAGAAATCTGCATTTAGTCTTACTTTACCTATACAGCTGTGGGCAGTACAACTGAGGGCTTCTTCATCTTTTCTCTTACAGGCCATTTCTCGCTTGTGTGAAGATAAATACAAGGACTTCAGGAAAGCTGCAAAGAAACGGTCGGTCAGTGCTGACAATCTGACTGTGGTTAGATGGTCCCCTGCGATTATCTCCTAACAGAGGAGACTGGAATATTCCTATGGACATACTGTTTCATCCATCCATTTTTTTCAGAGGGGGCTGGGGGGATAAAGAAAAAAGACTTTGATTTTTTTATTTTTAAATCTGTCAAGCTGCCTTTACAGTGCCTCCCCATTGTGTAGCACACGAGTGAAAACCTAGTGGAAGGAGAAATGGAGAAATCGGTGTTCAGGAGAGATGATGAGCAACAATTTTTTTCTCACTTTCACTAACAGCTTTACACTTTCTTTAAGGAAACAGCAAATCAGGTGCTCGGAAGAAGAAACAAAAAATGAAGTAGAGGCAGAAAAATATTTAAGAACTGTGCCATTTTCTATTATACTGTACTCATGAAGGGAAATGGCAGCATGAAAACAAACGTTATAGTCAGATGACTCTGCACTAGAGGAATGAAGTTGGGAGATTTCCATCTTAAAGGTTTCTCTTAATATCTTTTTGTTGTTGTTGTTTTTTTGCATTCTTCATTGCTGCTTCCCAGGATAAATTCTTCCCCTTGCACAGCAGGAAATACAAAGTCTGTATTTACAGTAGCACAAGTCCCTGAATAAATAGCGTTGAGTTTTTTCACTGCACTTTTTTCTGTAAGCCGTCTTATTAGCATTCTTCTTCTTAATTATTATGCATATGTTACATTTCTTGTATGCCTTTTATTGTATTGCAAAAGAGAGAACTTGACCATAGTGCTGAACCAAAAGTGTGTACAGGGATCAGAAGATCTTCGTAATTTCGTGATGTATTTTATTTATAGTATACTTGGGTGCGTGTGCCTTCCTGAGTTCTTGGAATCATTTATTTTTCCGTAATATAAAGATACAGTTGTTATAGTCTTGAGATGATGATGATAAGACTTGGGCCAAATCTCTGAAATTTGCAACAGATCTTGTGATCCTTTTTGCATATTTTCATAGCTTTAGAAGTTTAGCAGAATTCATTCATTTTGAAGATTTTTTTTTTTTTGTATGGCCTGACTTGTTCATTCCTTCACCTCCAGGTCCATTGTTGCAAGCAATATTCTCAATTTTTATATGTTTACTTTAAATCAAAGTTAGTCTCTTTGTATAAAATAAAAAATAATAAAAAAAAAATTGTTCCAATGAGAAGGCCTGTAGAAGAGCAGAATGGAAATCTTAACAAGGTATTTGCCACAAGGAGATTTGATTTGGACGCTAAAATTCAAACCCTCATGTTTTTCAGCGTAGGTACTTACAGAAATTAAAAGTAACTGAACTGTGAACATAATTTCCAACTCTGTTTATTAAGCTCTTCTGTTGTTGTTACTGTTTCCCTCTTACTGTACCTGTTGCCCCCTTGGCAATTGAAAGAACCTTTTATAAAAAATAACTTGTCAATATAAGCATATTTGCTTCTTAGCGCCCCAGGGTGATTTTTTTTTCCCCCAATTTTTTTTTGCATAGTTAGAAAGATGCAGCTGAAAGCTCTCGGTTCCCTGAAATCCTTTCAATGCGGCTATCACTGAAATGAATGGCAACAGACATCCCTGATTTATGCACTACTATTGTAACCCATAAAGATTCCATGTTTGTTCTGTTAAGCCCTATGGGCTTGTAGCAAACCTGGGGCCCCAGAGATGCGCACTTGACTCCCAGAGCAATGAGAATCAGGTAACTCTGGGTGAGGAGGCACCGACAGGATTGAAGTCGTAAAACCAAACAGTTTTCTGTTAACTTCGTAATGTGATTTGTGTAGTTTGAGACATGAAGGTTTTGTCCATAAATTCTCCTGGTGTCCTTTAGGCCTTTAAAATAATCTAATTCTCATCACTTCTTGTTGTGCCAATGCATCAGAACTGTGAGTATCCAAGTCCATTTTTCCCTTGAACATGGAATGTAAGGCAAGTGTTTATAACAAATTACAGCATTTGAAACCTCTTTACAGATAGAATCAAAAAGAACATTTTCTGAGCATTTGAAATTCATCCTTTATAAGCATAAATTTAGGCTTTAAAATATGTAAAATATTTTGATTTATCAACACTTTGCTAAACTATTTTCCATTTAACTTGATATCAGGAATATTGGTTTTATCCATTTCTGGGTGATAGAGATATGAACTTTGGATTATGTAAAGATATCAATGCATCTACTATAATTTTTGTGAAGTTTATTAAACTACTTTAAAGATTGTATAGTCTATTTATTGTATGTATGTACATACAGTCTGATACTTTAAAAAGTGGATTCCGTAAAACCTGGCTCAGTCTTGTTTAGACTATTGAATATCGTTTTAGCCTTGTGCACTGGACTCTACCTCTGTATAGGAGAATTTTCCATATTCTTAATTAGTACTGACTCTGTGATTAACTTGGTTATGTTTCTTGCACTAAGAATTAAAAAAAAAAATCTGCTGTAAGTGTGGATTTTTTTCTTTAGTTTTGCCATATGAATGCTCTACATTTAGATGGATGTTTGTTTCCTGCATAGTTATAGAATAATTCTTTGCTTTTTCTTCTGGTTTGTTCCAGGGTTGCCAAAAAATACAGTACCTGTCATTAAATCTGAGTGAGTGTCTTTTGTTTGCAAGGTATTCTATACCAGGTAATTAAAAAATAATTATTATTTAGGATTATGTTGTGCTTAGTGTAGTTTTTTAAGCATTATTGTATGGCAAATACCATTGCAAAGTTAGAGAATCGCCCAGGATGTGAGAAGGGAGCAGAACAATACAGTGTTTTAATTAACAGCACAAATACATTGTGTTTTGCTGTAAATGTTTTCTGGATTAAGGTTTTCATTATTGCTTTGGTCACCGGCTCAGAAATGAAAAGGTGTGGGAGATACAATAAACCTGTCCCTTCAAGCATCGTTGTCTTAATGAATTATTTTTCTGTGTTGAGCCAGGAGGCCACTTGTTTGGTCATTTTTGCATCGGTAATTGGATCAATATTTGAAAAAGGCATCTTGTAAGGATTTTAATTGTCCGTCCATATGCAGCCCAGAGATGTTTCCTTAATTCCTCTTTCCATCTGCAGACTTGTTTGTGTTGATTTGCTGTTGATATTTAATTGTTTGTCAGTGATATATATCATTCTGACAGACACTATTCTGTGTGACTGAGTCATGGGATACAGTGCAAAACTAAACCAGTCAAATCACCTATTTCCACCTTACACAAACCCAATCAGTCTTTTAAATGATACACGTTTTCTATTGCTAAAAACATACAAAATCCCAATAGCAGGGTAATGGTATCCTTTTCAGTAATTGAGTTAGCATTTTTTTGTTTAGGGTTTTTTTTTTAGAGATAGATCAGCACATATAGCTTAGTTGCTGTTTACATTTATGAAGGCTGAACTAAGACTTTGGTTTTTAACACCTCTTTTTCTACTTCCCAGCTCTTTTAATGACAGAAACCTTAGCTATAATGTAAAGATTAGAAGTAACAAAAACCTCATCAGAAAAGAGTGATGGTGTCATGGTCGCGGATGACAAAATGACATCTGGTAGTGTTGGCTATGTATAAAAATGGCAATACGTGGGAGAGAATAGAGGAACTGAAAGGGCAGGAAAAAACTCCAAATCTTAATAACTGAAGCAACAAATTATTTACAGTCCTTAGTTGCTACTGAACATTGCATTTTCCAATGACATGTTTAAACTCTTAACCGGAGGGCTGCACATCCTCTGCAGACTCACATTGCTCTCTGGTTCTACTTGGTTGTCATATAGAGTTCACACAACTTAGCTTTTATCACTTCCCTCGCTTCTGTTTCAAACACATCTCTCTGTAATCAGAATTTTATTTCTTTTACTTGAATTGACAATTGTTGATAACATTTGCCTACTCTGCAGTGGAGTTCCCATATCTCTTAACAGGTTCTGAGAAACCAACTCAAATACAAACCCAAATGCGACCTAGATGCACGTGGAAATGTATCTACACCTCAAGTGCAGTAAAAGCCTTTCTCCTGTTTCTTTTTCTCTTCAACTGAACTCCACCTTGAGGAAACCACAGAACTGATGATATTTTGAGTTGCGTAAACTAAAGGTAATGATTGAAGATAATGTGGTGACCACTGTTTGGAGGAAATGCTTTAAAAAGGGAAGCAAGATTTAAAAGCTGCTGATTTTAAGGAAACCGGTAGTGATAGCAGACAGAGATTAGATGCTGAAAAGGATTGTTTCACTGTGTGTGTGAACCTGATTTTCTCTTCTTACAAGAATCCAGAAAAGGTAACTGATGAATTGCAGAACTACAGCTTTGAAATGACTGAATACATTGAGGGCAGTGAGGCACTGGAACAGGTTGCTCAGAGGAGTTGTGGATGTCCATCCATGGAATTGTTTTAAGGCCAAGTTGGATGTAACCCTGAGCTACCTGATCTAGTGAAAGATGTCCCTGCCTATGGTGGGGGAATTGGAGCTAGATGACGTATAAGGTCCCTTCCAACTCAAGCCTCTCTGTGATTATAGCCAAGAAAGTCATGCTTGAGTTTACATCTGTTGCCTGGTCTGGATCACTGGACTCTTCCCATTAAAGAAAGAAGCAATAAGATGGCAGACTGAAAAAAGGCAGGTGACTGTATTTCCTTTGTTCCTTCTAGAATAGTTCTTCTGATGCAATTTGATGTGAAAAAGGGAGTTGGTTTTTTCATGCCCTTTACAGCATGTATAACGTGTTTCAGTGTTATCAGCAGAGACTTTCAACTGTTACAGCTGGAGATGCTCTTCAGTGATGATATGCTAAGCTAAGCAAGCTCCTTGGTGTGGTGATGGGTGACGATATACCTGTGTTTCCCATGTGAGTTGTCCAGAATCTCCGTAAAGAGTTTGTAAAACTCACTGAAGGCACTGGGCAGTACCTTTTGGGAAGATGTCAATGGTCTCTATATATGGAAAGCAGCAAATAACAAAATGTCAAAAATTGCATTCTGTGAAACACAATTTCACAATGTTTTTACATAATTTACTCAATGTACTTATGTAATTTAGTTTCAGACCTTTTTCCCTTGCATCTCTGACGCTGGGGGGCTGTGGTAACTAGTGCAATAGAACTTTGAAGCTGGAAAATCTCTGAACTAGTGCTGCTTCCCCATTGAATTCACTGGCAGTGAAGTGAATCCTCAAAAAGCGGATGAAGACTCACGTGACATGAGAACTTCACTAAACAGGCATTGGAGTAAGACATCACCTTCACATAAGAGATTCCACAGCACACTTAAATCTAGAGCTAATTCTTCTCTGTATGTTTTCTTGCTTCACTGCCTCTGAGTTTTCATGCCCCTTTATTTTAAATGTTAATACAAATTATTCTCCATAGAAACAGTATCTTGGGAACTGGCAGCTGTGGTACACTTGCTGTCTTCATACAGATCATCCTGTTGCCACATACTTCTCTTTCATGTATTTCAGGCAAGTGAAGCATTCTTCTGTAGAAAAAGGAGAGGCCAAAAAGATGGAGATTGTTGTGCTAGAAGGGTTATAAGGCAAAATTAGGTGTGCATAATTTTGAAATAACTCAGGGAATAAAGATGGGAAATGTATTTATACCTGCTTTGCTGTCAATACCAAAAGGCATTAATGATACTTGGTGTAGTGTGATGATGTTACATTTCTTGAGCAAAGAGTTTAAGGGATTATTGTCTCCCTTCTGTTGGACAGGATATGCAGATTGTTTTGCCATAGATCCTAGGAGGAGAAAAACCAAGCTATACTGAGCAAAATGGCACAGAAGAACACGTAAAATGCATATACCAAATAGCATGATGAACATGCATGAACATCATGCATTAGAATGGCAGAACTATCTTGGTGTTAAAACACAATCTAGCAGTGTCTGAAAAATATTGGTGGGCACCTTACTTATATAATAACACTCTGTTCCTTTTGTGACCTTACAGTAAAAGGTTATCCTGTGTAGGCAAAAGCTTAGTACACTTTGTCAAATACTAGAATATAATCATTAATATTTGGAGTAGACTTTACCAACAAAAAAAAGGTAGAAGAGTTCCTGTTACGAACAAAAGCTGAAGTCTGTAGTTTGGTGCTGTTGTGGGACTCCATCACTATGAGCTTCAGGTAAAGAAAGAAGTAAAGAGAGTCTCCTGTTTGTGGTACTTCCCAGTACCTGTGAATGACATAAGAAGACCATAAGAGGAATTATAGACAATCCCCCCAAATGAAAACAACCCAAACTCAAGTCCATTATAGCTAAGTAATTCTGCATTAGCCATAGCAGAGTTTTTAAGAGATGGAAAATTATCTTCCAACTTACTTATGTAGCTGCTTTGGACAAAAGTGAAAATGGTTTAAATGTCCAAATCACCACCAGCATTTGTAATGTTAAATATCTAACTTACTTATTACTGCCAGGTATGTATCTTACATTTTGCTATAGGGATGAGTCCAAAGTTTGAACGTGTACTCTAGCAGTGTTTTATAGGGCACCTATTCTAAATCTGTCCTCTGGGAAACTAGAGGAATGATTCTTGTAACCTAGGAAAATAGTTGAACGTATCTTGATACTTTTGAATACTGTCAATTAAAGTGATCTTCCGGATCTGCTTGCGTTTAAGACTTCGACCAATGATTCCTTCAGCTGAACAGAAATAAATGCTACAAAGTGTAAAGAGTCAGTACTGAATTCTAGAGACATTACAATCATGTCACCCTGACACCGAGCTTCAGTGAACAAAGGACTGGCCTGATTCTTCTGCTCCCCTATGTAACAGTGAATTTCAGTGAAAACATTGTCAGTGTTTTTGACCTGTGAGAAATCTAGACCATGAAATAATTGCTTTTCTGTGGTGACCTGTCATTGCAGTACATCAGAAAGGCTTTTTTTGTTCTGCTCTGTTTTGCTGGCATGTGGCAGAACAAAGTTTTCTGCCCCTTAAAGCATGAAGATAGCTAAACCATGAACTCAGATATATGTATGCTCAGATATCTGATTCCCAGCTGCAGTGTTTTCCTTTTAACTTTTCTAAAGTAATCTTCTTTAAAAAAAAAAAAATTGATTTTTTCGGTTTCAGATTTTTTTTTATAATTTCAGACTTGAGCTAAATTTTCCTTGACAATTGAGTACGTGAGTGTACATATCAGCGTTTATTTTTGTTTTTAAATGGTTTTAATTGTTTAAATGGTTTTAATTGTATTAGATAAGGAATTTTTGTGGCAGTTCCTAATAGAAAAAGCAGTTATTTTAAATGTCATTTGAACCTGTTGTTTGCACCCCTGAGGAATGCGTTTGTCTGGATTCTTTGACTTACTAAGAATAGGTAAATGCAATCGTACAAGATTGTGGGTTTTGGCCCTGTTCCCTTCTTTCTGTTACACACACAATGAACTTTTTACAAATAACCAGTATTTGTAAGAAATTTTACAAACTTTCAATGCTTTCAGTATAAACTGAGAGCTTCAGAGAATTGGGGGCACAGGGAACAGAAGAAAAATGTAGGTTTAGTTTCTTCAGCAGACTCTAGTTTCCCTCAGCTTTTTTTCTATATAAAGTGTCCTTACTAAAAGTTTCAGCATCTGTTGCCAAATGTCCTGTATTCTCCTGAGTGCAGGACTGTTCAGGATTTGAACAGAAAACCCCAGCCCTTTTATGAGGCCTGAGGTGCACTCCCAGGGAAGTCAGGCTGAAATGCAATATAACATGGTAATATAGGAGTGTGGGGGAAGAGGATCTCTTGAGACAGTAGAGAGACCAAGGCTGAGGAAGCAGCTGAGGAGGTCAAGCTTCCCATGCTGGCCACCCCACAAGTTCCCTACCCTTGTCCTTGCAGCCAAAAGCCTGATCTGCCACTCCTAGACTTTGAAATCATCAAATTCTGCAGATCCATGCTTGTTCATGTTACCAGTTTATGTGCACAACACAGTTAAGTGAAATTGGGACTGTATGATTGGGCAGCCCCAGTGCATCTCTAACCTAACACAGATTTGCAGCTGTTGCTCTTTACATCCATCTGAGGCATCAGTCTCTCCATCTTGCCCGGCATCTTTCTGTGCTGTACCTGTCACTGTGGGCTGTGCAAGAGTCTCCAGACTTGTGCACCAGAGCTCCTGGTATTTTTAAGCAGCCCTAACTGGGTCTCCTCCCTGCTCCAGTAGCTGATACTTGCATTAGCAGAAATGCCTCTCTTACTGTTAAGATTACAAAGATAATTGGTAATATGGAATTTGAAAGTTAAATCCAGAATTGCTTTTGCTTTTCAGAGCAGAGTGGGACTGGTAGCCAGTGGGTTTTCATAGAATCACAGAATCATAGAATGATTTGGGTCAGAAGGGAATTTTAAGATCATCTGGTTCCAACTGCCCTGCCATGGGCAGAGACATGTTCCATTAGACCAGCCTGCTGAAGGCCCGATGCAGCCTGACCTGTTTTTTTTGTTTTATTCATCTGCACATACTTCAACATTGCATATAGTGGAGTTAGTGAATATAGTGGGGTTTGTGCATTAAATTGGTGACCAGAGAAGGGAGTCTCATCATTTACAGTTGTGTAACAACCACCTGCCCCAAGAGCAGAGACAGAGCTGAACTGAAAACTCAGTTAACCTGAGGCACTGTTAGTTAGTTATGGTTACTTTATCAACTTTAGAGGAGCTGAAACCTCCAAACCTGAGGAGTGAATCATATACCATGCTGAAGGTAGAAAGGAAGGGTAAAGGAGCAAAGGTGGAATATTGCCATTGCCTACTTCTGGGCATCGCAACTCGGGACAGGAATTCCTGCAGGTCAGAAATAGGGGTCTAGGGGGTTCTGCCACAAACTGCTAAAGGGAGTGTCAGCCAATATGTGAGTTGCTATAACACTGAAGTGAAAAACTGTCCTCCTGTCTTCAGTCTGGAGAAATAACAGTATTACAGTGGGGGAATGCAGATTAAACATGTCCTGAAACACTTAACGCTGATTTTCAAAGATGTGAGGTGTTATATCTTTCAAAGTCTATACTTTAGCATATAAATGAATTTGGTAATTGAAGGAAAGGTCAATCATCTTAGATATATGTAAACATAACTTTATTTTTCATGTACATAAGAGAATACAGTTATATTCAGGAATGCCATATACTATACTTCTATCTGGTGATTTATAGGATTGATTCCCCAGAAATGAAAACATCATTGGCAAACTGTATGGGTTAATGTATTTAAACTGCTGTTTTTTGAGGCGTTTCTTAAGAATTTTTGGATGTCCTAAATATTTTTTTCCCATAAAAGGAAATGAAGGCAGCAAAAAGAGAAAGCAGTAAATTGTAACAAATGAGGGGAAAAAAAAGAGAAACTGAAATAATGCCAGCAGTTAGGAGGCACAATGCAGGTCATAAGGGAATATATCCATAAATATCTGTGGCCAGTAAAAGAATTGATATAATATTTAAAAGTGTCACAAACACAGTAACTGGTAACGATTTGGTAGATTAGATTGAAATGGCAAAGTATCTGTCGCAATGCAGAGGAGGCAGAAGGTTTGAGCTAATGGTCTTACTTTGTCTTTGTGTGCTGTGTTTTTGCCATGCTATAGTAATAAAATTTCATTTCTGTTATTGGTACTGAAAGAGTTTTCAGTAGAAGGCATTTGATATCGTGGAGTGAGCAAAATCGCTTCACCCAGGTGATCTGGAAGGTTTTGTTGAGGCAAAAGGGGAACTGCCTTTGAAAGCTTAAGAATAGCAAGTTTAGAAACGTGACGTAGTTTAGTCTGTGTCTGGGCACAGGTATCAGAAAGGCTGAACTGCCATGCAAGTGGTGGGTAAGAAAATGGAACATAATTAGTAATCTCTGCTGCTTCATTGAAAGCAGCCTGTCAAGCTATCATTTAAAAAAACCAAGACCTGAAACAAGAATTATATTGGTGTTCTTGTGCATTTATGCTGTAGTTTACCTTCATAGCAAAATCTCCTTATTACTCTCTGCTTTGACTCCAGTATGACATTTTGCCATTGTCTGTATTTATTGCATGAGATTTCCCTGCCTCTGGATGATGTTGGGAGCTGCTCCAGAGTAGTAAGAGTGCCAGTGGGTTCCCAGCTGCAGCCTGCCTTGGGGTTGGTTCCTGTGGGGAAATCCACTTTTTGTTATTCTTGTCTGTTTCCTTGTGTTCTCTAATCCATCAGGATAAATCCTTCATGTTTTGACATTATGGTGAAAATTTTCAAAGGCATGAATGAGAGTCAGGTATTGAACTCCTATTAATTTTATTAAGGACTGAGCCCTCAAGCTGAAGTTCATGATATTTTTCTCTTTAAAATGAAAAATCCTGGTTGATGGAATACATAGAGTATTGCAGTTTAACAAGGGAATTCCTTACGTACTGTACAGTAGTCATTAGCAATGATTATTAAAAATGTTCTTGGAAGAAAACAAAGCAGAAACCATGGAAACTGTAGACTACTGGCAAGGTAGGACTGTATTGTAAAGCAAAGGTTTGAGGCAGAGGTGGGCAAAATCCCAATCCTGAAATAAAAATTTGGGATCTTTTTCCTAATGTTATGGGGGTTGACCTATCTGAACTTTGTTTAAAGGCCACACTAAACTTTGTGAATTGCTAATAGTCTGTTTATTAGTTTAAGGTCAAAACAAATCTCATAAAATCAAGATGAAGTGTAAAAACAGAATTATGTATTGTCCTATAAATTATATCCTATAGCCAGATGCACATACATAAGTTGTACATCCTGATATTGATGCCAAAAATAGATTTTTTTTTCCCTAGTAAATTGTGAGTAGCAGCTATGAGGAATATTAGATTTTCTCTTCACTGTTTGTTAAACACACCTGAAGATCAAAATTTCTCTTTATGAAACAGAACCACAAAGGTACACATTCTTTTGAGACTGAAATATTTTTCTGGATGAGGATTTTATTATGCACAGGATACAGCTTTTTTTACTTATTTAAAGCCATAATTTCAAGATGCAAATGAGATTTAAAAGAATGTACCTTTTGACTGCTGCATAGGAATGAATTTGACTTGAAAATTAAATTTCTTCACATGCAACAAGAAATCCACACTCGATACTGTCTGCAGTGCTTCCTGAAATATAAACTGTATGTGAAATAGAGGGGAGGGGTGAAATCCCATTTGTCTTGTCAGCTCCGCTCTTTCATTTCTGTGTAAGTTTAGCCTTTTCCCTGTGGTGCCCAGTGCTTGGTTTAATGACCATGTAGTTACAATGCATCTGTCCATTGTGAAAGAGAAGGCAGTGTCAGTGTTCGATAACAGAGACAACAGTATGGAGTTTGTTTCTTAAAATGATCAGCCATGAAATACAAGAAGGTGTAAAGAACTCTTATTTTAATTCCACAGTGGCTGCCTGTATGTTAAATCTAAGATGACAGATTTATTTACTGAAGTCCATAACCAACACAGTAACCCCTTTTGTTGTGCATGTTGCAGACAGGGATCTATTTGCTCTCCACAGCCCTAGCAGTATTTTTGCTTAAGGCATTTTTCTCATTTAAACAATTTCCATGATACCAACACACCATGCTTTTTGCCTGCCTGACCATTGCTAGGTGTGGACCTGCTTGAGGGAAGAACTCACCCTCTCTACTTAGAGCTAGATGTTGGGCACTAATGAAACATGAAATCACAAGCCTTGTCTTAAAATACTTGATCTTTCAACTTTCCAAACCTCCAGATTTGCATTTGCACTGTGCAGAAAGATGGGTGTAAAACTCAGTGTCAAATGTTAAGTGTGGAATTTAAAAAATAGCTGGGATCTCTCTTATAATGTCATGTATTCATGTACTACCTATTTCAGTAGGACTTAAGCAGATATTAGTAAAGTACTTTTGAAAATCCTATGGAATCACTTTGTACTCTTAATGCTTAGTAAATTAAATACTTTTGAAGAAATTGGCCCTGAGCTCCTGAATGCAAATATATTTCCTATTACTTAATTTTCCTTCAGATCACTCTTGAAATGCTCAAAATTCTTCGTTGAATAGCTTTGATGTTGCTGAACCAAAGTCTGAACAAGAGCTGCTTTTTTTTTGATTTGTTGTCATCATAGAAGCAGGTTCTTTTTAGAAAGGCGACCTTTCTGAACCTTGAAATATCAAGGTAAAAGGCTCTGTTTGAGACACAGTAGAAGAATGGTTTAAATTCTTAAGAACATCCAGTAAAACAGTCTTTTTTTGAGATTTACTAAATTAGTAGAGGAAGAGTGGGACAACACGATAGATGCCAGGCATTGCAGGCACCAGGCTTATGTATCTGAGATGACCAAGCTAGTGTGGAAGTCAGCAAGATTGAGTCAAATCAATATCAGCAGTTAAAAATGAGCTCAACTTCATTGTTCTGGGAGTCCTTTGGGCTGTTTCAGGCACATGTGCGTAAGCATTTGTATATATTTGAGCATATGTGTGTGTGGCTTGTTCATGAGAATGGAAAGCAGACAGGCAAGAGGAAGAGGAAAGCATCCCTTGAAAGTTTGCATTCCTTGCCCTGAACTTTGTCACCTGTGGGGACTGATGGGTTAGAGGGAGCAGTAGGGATGAACACCTTTACAAAGAGCTATATTTACTGCGAGATAATGTGACTAATACATTATTTTTGCTAACTAGAAAAATTCTTAATAGATTTTAAAATTAGACTTTAGAATATATAGATATGCATCTGTGTTTTTTCTTTCTTAAATAATGATCTGCCAAAGAACTTGGACTGCAGTGTCAAATCTATGCTGGCCCATTTTTCCTCAATGTTAATTAAATTGGTAGAGGGAGGTTGCTTCATTTCCAGATGCTGTGTCGGGTGCAGTCTCTCTTAGTAACTCCCACTTCACTGCACTTATATGTCATTAGTATAGGTATTGACTGGGTAAAACAGATGTGGGGGGGATTTGCTATGCCAGAGGAATGCCTCTAGTTTCTGGGGTTTTTTGGATGTGTGATGTAGATTGTGGCACCCTTCAGATGACTGATTTGATCCTGGACTGGGAAGCCCTTGAAGTGTCTGTACCTTACCTCTGGATGTCATTCTGAGCCAAAGTCTAGCTGAAGTGTCTTTCCTGGGCTTTGTGCCAAGTAACCGAGGTCTAAACCCAGGGATGTGACACAATAGTTCAGAATGGTTCAGTGGGTCACTCATAGTGGTGAAGTCACTTCTGTGAAATTTTTGCAGGATCAAGCCTAGATCTCTAGTAAGAGGTTAGAAATGTGGACAGCAGTTGTGAATTTTAAAATAGATTTAATTGCATCTTCTTATGTTTCAATGTTGGTCTCTGAAAGATTTCCAGGGGCTTTTAGGGCCCCTCCTAAAATCAGACATGATGAGATACTGCTGGGTCTCAAAGTTTAACTTTACTCAAAACCGTGTCAGTGTTTTCTACCTGCCACTCTTGTGCAAGTTCACAGATTTGACAACCTTATAGCCTGGGAAGTGTTGTCTGTGGGATTTTAGTACTGGAACATGTGTGGAGGGATGTGGCTGTGCAACACGTGCCCATCCTCTGATGTGGAAGATGGTGCCAAACCAACTGGTGGCGCTGTGAAGCTGGAGTTCCTCTGCTACTACATCCACGTGTGTAATACTGCTTTCCTTATTTCCTTGCAGTCTTTACAGACAAACAGGGAATACAAGGAGCAGCTAAAGATAAATTACGGACAAGGGGAATTGTATGGTGAATATTTTCAGATACAATATGGAGTGTCATCAGATGGAAACCCAGGCCTGAAAGGTAGGGCTGAACTAAGGGATGAAGAAACTAAAGGCTATGGTTTTGTGGAGACAGAATACTTTGTAACAACCATGTCTGCCTGGAGTCCAAAGTTTGACTGATGACATGGACTTGGGAAGAGGGCACATCAGAGAAAGAAGAAGTGTTGGATTCAAGTGAGATATGAGCTGTCTTGAAAAGTTGAAATAGAATTCAGGCTTTCTGATCTATGCTAGGCTGCACTGTGGGTCTGTAGGGTGCTTTCTTGCTTTTAGAAGAAAATGGGCCATCCTGCTTCAGCACGTCCATGCCATGGGATCAGATGTTGTCACCAGGTATAGTTCTGCAGGCAGCAGTTTGGGGCTTAAATTCCTAGCTGTTATCCTTCTTAAACAAATGGTAGTGGTCTTACAACAACGAAAAGCAAGGATATTTTAACTGGCAATATTGACAGAGACAATTTATAGTCTATTGTGTGGATGCAGCTGCTGAGCATTCATATCCTGCCACTGTCTTGGCATTCCTGACTTTATTTTTGACAAAAGATTTAGCCAGAAATATGTTCATATCTCAGCATAAGTTATATCTTGTCCATTTGCATCTTTTCTCTTTAGCTTTCTACAGCTTTCCCTTCTTCCCATACTTGTCACACTAACATATCTTAGGAGAGGGGAGGGGGGGAGGGGGGGAAAGGAAAAGGAAAAAAAGTGTGTGTATGTGAGGGAAAGTGAAGCTAAAACCGTCACCACACTTCATAAATAAAACATGGTGACAGAAGAAATGTTTTTGTGGCAAATATTTTACATAAATCAATTCTGAAACTAGGAAAACTGCCTTATTTGCTGCTGCAACTAAAAATATCTTAATACAGATAATGAATAAAGTATTTTCAAGGGCCATATTTCAAACCCCACTTTTAGGGTTTCCTTAGGATGGGGCTTACTACAGAAACAATGCTCAATGTGTTCTGTGAAGGCATTGCAAGGCCTGAGCAGAGAGCTGGGGAGAAAGTCTTTGTATAGTTGTACTTTTATTAAACTATTAGTTTTACCTTTTATCCCAGTAAGATGTGCTCAGTCATAAAGGTAGCCTATTCTCAGTGCCCATAAGTCATGCAGTATCACCGTACAGCTCCCTCTGAGCCGACTCACCTTGGGTTGAAATACATGAGCAGGGTTGCAGTGCTGAACCTGTGCCTGGACTGTTGTCACCCCTCAGGTGTCGGCTTGTCACGACACCCCTTTTCTCCCTTGCTGTATCACACACAGACTCCTTCAGCTGTTTTTCTAATGACTGATAGTAAATCCTGACTAAACGTCTACATTGTGTTTGACCCTATTGCAGCACAGATTAAACAGGACAGAGTAACATCCCATAGCTAGTTGAACAGTGGGTGGAAGATGGTGGTAGATTATTTTCCCCATAGGAATTTGGTGCAGTGGATTGAGGAAAGATAAGCTGAGAGTCTTATTTTCACCCGTGCTTTTTTCCCTGGATTACAGTGCAGACACATAGTGTCAATGACATGCTGTGCAGTTGCACCTTGCAGTCAAGGAGGACTGATCCCATGGGCATCCTGCTCCAAAGGGGGAGCTCGCTCTGTCACTGCTGAGGGGCTACTGGGGTTTCAGAATGCTGGTCAATCTTTTCAGTGATGTCCGGAGTACCAAGCAGTTTCAACAGAAAGAGCTGATACAAATTAAAAGTGACTTGTGTGATCTTGAAGACCAGCCCTACCCTTATGTTTCATATTTTTTTGAAGCTTCCCCTGTTTTTCATTGTGTCTGCAGGGAGGCTCAGCCCACTGGCTGGCTCAGCACACCGAGGAGAATTTGGTGTGGCTGCGATTGACAGGGCCATGGTGTTCTGTCAGGGAGGCTCTTATTTAGAAACAAAATTGGTTTTGGAAGTTGCAGTGGGATAGCTTTCAGTGACCCGAACTAAAATTGCTTTTCAAACACAGGGATGCTCATCATTTTCTAACCCTTTCCTTCTATTATTCATCTGTAATTCTTGTAGGGAGACAGAGAGATCTCTGTTATTTCCTGATCTATGCTATTTTTTCCTCTCTCCCTGTCTTTCACCACTGAAATATCTCAGCAATGCCAGGAGGCTGGCATGCCTTGGGAGGGTAAGAATAGTCTACAATGGCAGAGATCACTCCTGTTGTTGTTTGTCCACTTGCAGTTGTCTGGACAGAGGATTCACATGAGAGGTAGGAGCAATTGCATCTGACAAGCTAGAGCTTTTGCAAGACAAACAGTTAAAGTCTTAAGAAAATTTATTCCAACATATAAAACTAACAATCCTCTTGAAATCATCAAAATAGCCCTTCATCAATGCATTGTGGCTGGGTTTCTAATTTCCATCTTCGACCCGTAACAAAAATTCCTTTCTTTTTTTTTTTTTTTCCTCCTCCTCCTGCCCCCACTCTTTTTTCCCCCAGTCTAGGTCTAGTCTACTCTCTTTTAGAAGTGACAAAATTGTTAGGACATCAGGAGCTGGAAGTGTTTTGAGCCTGTTCAAACATGGAACACTGGGACTCGCTGGGATTTTTGATTGTCACACTGAACTATAATGTGACTATTGTAGGTAAGTAGAAATATTCTTTTGCTGCTTCATATCTTGAAGCCACCCAAGTGTCCTACTGATAATCAATTTTAATTTCTAGCTATGAGTCTGTGATCCTTATAGTAAGTTTTTATTTTGAGACCTGATATAAGAGGTTAATTTATTTATTTTCTTGTTAAATGCATTACTGCTCCTTTTCTGATAGATATATCCTAAACTTTGTGTAAAATATTCTGGCAAGATTTACAAATTTGGCACTTCTTGATACCGGAGCTTCCAGTCAGCTGGAAGTAGGGATCGTGGTGAAAACACACGGAAGTAACTCCTTATACCACATAAAGTGAGTATATAACATATGCAATCGCTTTAGTGATGACTTAAAAAAGTTTAAAGGGGCAAACTCCCCCTCTCTTTTATGAGAAGAAGTTTGTGGTTTACCACCATTATGGTTAATTAGCATTGCTTTTCATTATTTTTATAATCAAATAATGATCACATGCATTTAAAAAACAAAACCAAACAAAAAACAAAACACAGCAAAATACAGTTGTTTTTCCCCCTCAGCTAACAGTTGATTATTTATTTTTTTTACCCTTCTTATTTAAATAAGATGCTATTCCTCTTTCAAGGGCTACTTTGACTGAAGTGAGCCAGAAAAAAAATTTCAATGGCCTTTCAAAGACCCTCTGCCTCCAGCTGTGAGCAGTTGTTGTAATTTGTGCTGTGCATTGCAGGGATGCCCCAGCAGGGATGGCAAAGGGGCTTGTTCTTGTATGTTTAATCACGATTGAGTCTTTAGGGAAGGTGATCCGTGGAGGGGTTATCTCTCAAATGTATGTTATACTGAACTACTTCCTAAGGAGCCATTGATTTTTCTTAAGCAGCATTCCCTATTGTACATGTTCTAATTAAATATTGATAGTGAAATAGCATGTAGTATTTTGAGCTTAATTAACTAATGCGCTTCAAACACTTTGAGGTCCTTGTAGGGAAAAAATGATGAAACATGGCTTCCTCAAGATGACTGATTCTGTAGAGCTGGTGTCTTTTATTGACCCACACTATGTCAAAAAGTAAGAAACAGAATAGCCTGCCAGCAAAATTCAGAATGCTGAAAACACAGCAAAACCACCACTAAAATTCATGTGATTAGATATAAAATAAAAAGGCCTCAATTTATTTATGGTTAGGTAATTTATTATTTTGCCAGGAGCCTCAGGTTTCTCTGATGATCCCTCATAAACCTCATATATCCTTAATCTTTTTCCGGCCGGTTTTCCACTACGGTGTTACTGGTCTAGCCCATAACTAATCTACTGACCATAAATGGTTTTTATGGGGCACTTGAACTGCATGTTCAGTACAAGAATAGGTATCCCACACAGTGTTGTGGAAATATTCGAATATCTAAAATTCACGTCAATTACTAGGGAATAGCTTTATGGGAAATATGGAAGAACATTCTGCAAGCCAATACCTAGAAATAATTCTATTTTATAGGTAAAATGCTTTGTGATCTGTTTTTTTAAAAAAGTATTAACAGTGTCTATTGGTGCTATTTCACAGATTGCCTTCAAAACCTTGTGTGTGTGTGTGAGATGTGCATCCCTTATTGAGGTTTTCAGTGCATTTCCCAGCCATTAATTCCATATAATATGCTTCTCTTTAGTCACTGAGTCTTGCTGTTTCTATGCCTGTGGTTATAATTGGCGTCTTAACCATTCTTTAAAACACAGAATTAATCTCATCACTCTTCCATGTTGTTGGTTTTTTTTCCTCTTTTTATTCCTAGATAAGGTTTTTTTCCTCTTTTCTTTCCAAAATTATATAGGGAACTAGTGATGGGACACAAAAGGAAACTTTAGAAATTGAAATGCCAAATTTGATATTGAATTTTTCTATGGTTTTTCTAGTGAATGTATTTTTAGCTTTTGACAATACAATGGTATATCTTTAAGCTTCCTATCCTGCCCAGGAAAAGGATTTAGATTTTCATAAAATCATGGAATGGTTTAGATTGGAAAGGACCTTAAAGGTCATCTAATTCTAACGCCCCTGCCATAGATTTTGTTTTTTTATTAAATAACTTAGTAGTGTAGCAGTTTTTGTAACTTTGCAAAAAAATTTTAATAGAAACCTACCCCATCCAAATATTCAAGAAATATCATGAACAATACAGTCTCATTCAAAAGGTATGATATGTATGGTACCAATGCCTGATCTTTCACTGCTGTTAGTGTAATGGAATAAAGATAAGGCCTGGTCTTTCCAATCAAAGTTGGGTAAGACCAATCCCTATCTACAGCAATTATATAAGAGAATTTAGAGAAAGGTGAAGAAAGCAGTGTATAAAAAATTACAAACTTGTAAGACTTCACTTGCTGTTGATATCAAGACTGAAGGGAGCTCTTGGTCTGAAGACAGAAAAGCTGCACACCAAAGCGAACGAAGGTTGGAAGACATGAACAAGATGGGGCAGCCAAAGAAGCAGCAGAGAGAAATGACTGGGGTACACTTCTGCACACATAAATTTACATTTGTAGAACATTTTGCATAAGTTTGCTAATAATAATAATAATAATAATAAACTACTATCTTGCTAGTAAATGCACAGAATTACACAGAATTAACAAGGTTGGAAAAGACCGTAGAGATCATCAAGTCCAACCTTTTACCTAACTTAACAGCCTATCCAACACCAATCTATCATCTAAACCATCTAAATCATGTCACTAAGTTCACCATCCAACATATACTTAAACACATCCAAGGACGGTGACTCCACCACCTCCCTGGGCAGCCCATTCCAATGGGAAAATCACTCTCACTGTGAAAATGTTTTTCCTAATATCCAACCTAAAGCTCCCCTGACGCAGCCTAAGACTATGTCTTCTCGTCCTGTCACTGGGAGCCTGAGAGAAGAGATCTGCCTGACTACAACCTCCTTTCAGGGAGTTATAGACCATTCTAGACAGAACAGAGAGATTATGTTGGCCATAGTAAACTTTACATAAAATTTCCTGGGCCAAGACTAAGAACAAATACTATGTCAGGGAACAGTCTTTTGTATCTAGATGAGTTTCACACCATATTTGCTGATCTAGATTATTGAAATAGCACAAAATTTGGGTGGAGGGGTAGGAACCCAACAGCAAGTGAAAAGCTATGAAATTGTTAACTCATTTTTCAACTCTTTTTATAAGATTTGGATGTGTTCAGAGTATTTTTGTAAGGTTTCAATTGACATGGTTTATTGTACATTAAACTCCTACATTGTCACTCTAGATGAATATTATGGAAACTGTAAGATAGACATTTTCACATGATTTTCAGTCTCAGAGAAAACAAAGCCAAAGAGGAGCTATTAAGAGGGGAGTGTGATTACAAAGGCTATTTCTTCAAATATCTTGTGTGTAGAAAGAGCATCCATTACATTGCTTTCCTTCTCAGTGCCCTGACTGTTTTTCATACCTTCTCTTCTAGGAAAGATCTGGCTCATGTTGATAATTCTGCTGCGAATGGCAGTGGTAGTATTAGCAGGCTATCCCCTCTACCAAGATGAGCAGGAGCGCTTTGTCTGCAACACCCTACAACCAGGATGCTCCAATGTTTGCTATGATTTGTTCTCTCCTGTGTCTCACTTTAGATTCTGGCTCATTCAGACTGTGTCTATCCTGCTTCCTTACGCTGCATTCAGCATTTATGTTTTCCACAAGGTAACTATGTACATTGTAAGAATGCACTCTCTGGTGCATGGACAGAAAGAGAATACGGGTTTATCAAGCCCCAAAGACATGAAGAAGCTCTGTAGAATTGCTGTTGTCAATAGAGTAGAGTGTGGTGCAGACAAAATAAGTATCCTTAATTTTTCTGGGGAGTATACTGTTCATCTCTTTTTTAGGACCCTACTTGAGGCTGCCTTTGCAGCTGTGCAATATTTTCTTTTTGGATTTTTTGTTCCTGAGCGCTTTTCCTGCTACCATTCACCTTGCACAAGCACAGTGGACTGTTATATCTCCCGGCCCACTGAGAAATCGATCATGATGATTTTCATCTGGGTAGTCAGCAGCCTATCCTTTGTGCTCAGCCTTGCTGATCTTGTCTGTGCTCTCCGGAGAATGAGAGCAAGAAACCAAAAGAACAAGCTGCTGGCAAACCTCTGCATAGAGAAGGAGTGTGTTTTAAATCTTGCCCCACTACAGCACGGTAATTCTTTGCCACCTCAAAATGAAGTCTGCCCAGTATCAAATAGCTGCCAGACCAGTGATGGCTCCTGCTCACTTCTCTCTGAAGAGGAAGAAGAGGCTGTTCTTCATCCTGAAGTTGTCCCTCAGCAAACTGCCAGCCCTAACCTTAACAGCAACAGCAATAAGTGCTGTGTAACAGGAGATCTTGCTGTTAAGCAAGATAGCACTGAAGAGCCCTTGTGTGCCAGTGACCACCAAGGAACTACAGGCAGGCAAGTGAGACTGAGACTTCAGCAAGACTTCATTACAGATACTGCCCTGGCTTTGAGACCTCAGACTAAGTGCCACCTTGGAGCTTCTTCCTCTGCAGTTCAGAGCAAGCTTTTAGGATTCTACCCCTCAGCTGAGCAAAAAAGCCTTGATACACAATCAAATTACAGCAGTTCTAGTTACTTGAGGTCAAAAAAGTCAGAATGGGTATAGAGCCCAGAATGAATACTGGCCTGTGACCTTGAAAGGTCAAATCATTGCATCACTGAAGAGGCTTCAGGGAGTTTCCACTGAATCCCTTGGCTGTGGTTATGCTCCAGAGATACTCTACTATGCTGTGTTCTTCTGTTGACAAGAAAAAGTTTGGATAAGAGTTTGAAGGATATTACATTAAGTGAACTGTTCTTTGGAAAATGTCACATCTTTATCTTTTTCTAAGTGTGACTTAAAAATCTATGGACTGTCACTAATGTGACTGACCTGGTTTTCCAGGAGTCTGTGTGAACGCTTGTTTACCCTAACCAAGTTTTATTGCAAAAGATTGAGTTTAGGAAAGACTTGACTTTTAAACACAATCATGTGTATTCTCTACTGTCAAAAACTTAATTTATGTCCTCATACTAAATTCTCAAAGCCCACTCTAAGAAAGGATATTCAAGCAAGAAGACTAGACTGTGAATAAAATAAAAATGCTTGTTTTGTAGCAAAGTGTTAATGTGTAAAACCCCCTGGAACTTATTGCTTGAAGGCAATACTGGAAACACCATGGCAGTACCTTTACCTGACACTGATGTCAGCTGGCAGTCTACCATGTCTGAGTTACTCAACTATAGTACCTTCCACTACCTAGAAAGGCCTACAGGGAAGCCAGAGTGGGACTTTTTTTAGAAGGTCATGTAGTGATAGAACAAGGGGGAATGCCTTCAAATTGAAGTAGGAATACGTTTATATTAGATATAAGGAAGAAATCCTTCTGTGAGGGTGGTGAGGCACTGGAACAGATTTCCCAGAGAAGCTTTTGATGGTCCATCCCTGGAAGTGTTCAACATCAAGTTGGACAGGGCTCTGTGCAGCATGGTGTAGTAGAAGGTGTCCCTTCCCAAAGCAGGGAGGTTGGAACTAAATGATCTTTAAGGTTCTTTCCAACCCAAACCACTCCATGATTCTATGAACTACAAATAGCCTCCAAAACAAGGTGGCTACGTCCATATTAGCTGTTGGGCAAGATCCAAGATTTCTCAGGAGACAGCTAGGAGGTGTGAGCCAGAAGTGTGTCAGAGAGTCCTCCAGAAGCTTGCCAGTGCAGGGAAATGAGCAGCAGTGCCCATGCCCTGGCGCTACTGAGCCTGCCCTAGTACAGATGTGCTACTGGTATGTCTACAAGGTGTTGCGTCTCTCAATCTGAATCTGGGTTCTTGATTTCAAGAGGTAAAAATGAGTCACCTGACCTGTTTTAGGCATCTCTGAAGGTAGGATGAATCACTTTCTAGATATACCTGTTTCTCCCACAATATCATTATTTCAGACCTGGGCTTAGAGAAAAGGGTTTCTACTCTGAAAGGACAGGCAATATCTATATCAAGGGACTCACCTTCTTTGTCTGACAGACTTCTAATGCTAATGATTTGAAAACATATCACAGTTGAGTGAATCACAGAAGATTTTGTTACAGTCATGCTTTGTGCTTTCCTTCAATGTTAATTCTGTTACATTTACATAAGCGTGGTCCAGCACTGAAGCACAGCTGTGTGTGAAATGAATTTTCTTTTAGCTACAAGTGAGTGGGAGTTGAAGGTTGCATATACCTGCAGATCATCAGTGGGAGTGGATGTGGAGGAGCAATACTTGCAGAAATGTACTGGTGGTAGTGTCTTATAAAAAGGATTATTCAAGAGAGTGTCAGCAACCAGTATTTTTAGATACTGCTTGGAGCTGGAGTAGCTACAACACTGTTTAGACCAGGTACACATCTAATCTTGTTCTGTCTGCCATGTAACAAGTTTCTGTAATAACTCAGTGGCTGGCTCCTCTGTGCAGAACATGAAGGGACAACAGCTTTCATATTCTTTCTTTTCTCTCCTATGAGTGGAGAAATCTTTAAGACAGTCTGGCTTATAACCTCTGTGTATCATTTTTCACATGTGTAAGGTAAAGACCAGCAATTATCCCTCATCTTCTGCACCCCCCCCAGAATTAGGTAGCGTAATAAATAGACACAACTGCTCTTTGGGTCAGGAGCAAAGTACTTTGGAATCCTGAGGTAAGCTACAGACATTTTAATTACTACCTTCTAAGTAAGGTTTTCCTCTCTATGAGCTCTGTTTGTTTCTTTTATCATGCATGTTTGTTGTGTCATTTGTCATTTCCAGGGTAGGAGCAGCATTAATTATTAAACTTATCATAGGCAGAAAACCATTAAATATTTAAAGTTCTCATTCATTCTCCACAGACTCCTACTTGGGGTCTGTGCTGATCGCACATACTATGACAAAACATTGCAACAACGAAACCTTTTATGACTCTTTGTATCTTCACAGCTGTGAGAAGGAATGCAAGGAACAAATGTGAATTCAGTCCATTGCATCCCTTAGAATGAGATATAAATAGAGTAGGATAAATAATAAATGCCTTGTGGCTGGACACAGTTTGCTTTTTTTGTACCACTAGTTAGATATCTTTTAAGACTGAAAAGTCTTATTTCAAATCAGAAATATCCTGTTTGTGTTTGAAATGGAAAGTGAAATTAGTGAACTACTTCCTTAGCCTGCAGTTTCTTCTTGTGTGATGGTGGCCTTTGGTTTGTGTCACTCTGCTGCAGACCCGTCTGTTTTGGGGACTTTTGAACCTGTGGATGTGTAATTCAGAGTTAGTGTAATAAGCATGTAATGTGTTTATTAAAACTGCATATTAAAAGAGCAAGATTTTGTATGGGCTTTTCCCTAAGAAGTGAACAGAAGCTTCTGGAATCAACAAGCTGCCTCATGAGGAACGTCTCAGAATGTCTTCTACAAATGTTTCCAAGTCACATTTATTAATTACAAAGACATACAAACTGGGTGGATCTACCAGCAATGCAAGATATGCAAATATGTTCACAAAACTGTTGTGAACTTCCACAGCTCAAGGAAATTATAAGTGATGGTTGGGAGGGGTGTCCACAGTGGGGAGGCGAAAATAGCACAGAAGATCTGTTTGAAAGAACAAAGAGGATCACCTCTAATTCCTGGATCACCTCTAATTTCTTCTTATATTCAGTATCACTGAATGCAAAGGTGCTGTAGAGATGTCTTATAAAAGCTGAACAAAAGAACTAAAAGAAGCAAGGAAGCAACAGGATTTCCTGCTGTGTAACCAAAAATTTAGTCTTAAATTTGTGTATTGGTTTCGTAAGTCCTTCCAGAATGTATTTCATACTCAGAAAAATGTTACAAAAGGTAGTTGTTAACATTTGCCAGTTGCGTCTTTAAATACTTTCTTAACCTATCTACTTCAGAAGAGGATTTCAAAGATGGGTTGAAAGCACAACACTCCTAATACTGCTCTCAGAGAGCTTCATCTTGTGCTCACACAAGGCTGCCATAGCTGCAGTGCAGGTGTCACTTGGGTTTATGGAACAACACATAAGATATTTATATTGCTCATCCAGTCTCATGTGGTACTTACCATGAGACTATACAGAAAGGAATTGATCTCCCTGGAAATAAGAGCTGGAACTGATCAGGAAATAAATGAAAAAATAGTTTTCACACAAGAAATAATTTTTTTTTAAAAAAAGTATAAAATATCTTAAAAAATTTTGTTTTCCTAATATCTTCAACTGGATCATAGCTCTTCTCTTGGTAAGTATCTAGTAGGCTGCTGGAGGCCCAGAACTTCCATGTTTTTTATGCAGCTAAATCAAATATCACTGGGAGTTTCTGCAGTATCAGCATGATTGAAAGGAAAAAAAAAAAAATCAAATTTATTACCCTAAATAAGATAGATTTTCATTTTTTTCCTAAATTTTTTTTCTGTTTCTTTTGTTTTGTTTTAGTTTGGAATATATTTTTAATACCAAAATTGAAGCCAAATCCCAAGCTTCAGTCAGTTATAATCACTTTATCCACTTTTTACACTCTCCAGGTTGGGTCACTTAGATTTACTATCACCAACAGAAAGCTGTGACTCCCTCTTCTCCTGTGAAAGACAGTGTAGACAGGTGCCTAGGGAATACATAATTTCCTGTCAGCAGCAGTTGTTCTCCGTGAATCTCTCAGTTCAGCCCAGAATAAGTATTAAATCTGAAGTTAGCAATGGAGAGATATCCTCAGCATATTCTTTCAAATTATTAAAATTTTTCTGCCCTTACATGATACATCATTATTGTAATGATTATCTTTCTAGAAGAAATCATTAAAGAGCATATTAATTGGACATTATTTCATTGTAATGTCATGATTTCAATGAAGGAGAGATAAATTATGACTGCTTGTAGTATTTTAGGATTATAAAGAAATGCATCTCCAAAAATAGGACAGTAGAGTCGTTTAACAGGCTGTTCTTTAATTTCTGTCTTTTGTACTACTTTTAATAGCCTGATGTTCAACTGACAGAGAAGTAATTTTGCAACGTAATGCTCTTACATTGTAATTGAGTTGCTAAAATATTCTGCAGATTAGATGGTCTCTGTTCATTTATAGAATGAACTCTTGGCCTGTGATGCCCAGCAATGCCAGTTCTTAAAAATGAGTTCACTAAGGCAGAAATCTGATCAGAATATATCAACTGTATTTCTCTACAATTAAAATTATCTAGCATCCATGTAGATAGAATACAATCACAATCTGCTTCACTACTTTTGCTTTCTCCCACTTTACTGTCTGGTTTATTTCATTTGTTTTGACAGGCAGGATGTCCCAGGCTATCTCCACAACTACAGTTTAATTGTGTAATACAGTCCTAAGTCTGAGTAGTTGTGGTGGTTTAAACCACCTTTTACTGTCTAGGGGCAGGTTCAATAAAGGTGACGGAAAACTGAACAGAGTTTGCAGCAGGTGAACAGTTCATTACAGGGGTTTAAATTAGGGAAGAAGGGATAACCCAAACGGACCCCAAAATTACACAGAGAAACACTTGACACTCAGGAGGAAAAAAAACCACAGAAGGGAAAAAAAGGACCAAAACAGAAAGGGAACTGCTTCCTCGGCTAGATGACTCGCTGAGAAAACCAGGGGAGGGGTAGAGGAGCTGTCTCTCTCTCCCTCCCTGTCTGCTGGAATCCCTCCCCGGCTTTTGGAGTTCTCTGAAAAACACAGAGGTGAAAAAACTCCCCCTTCCCACCACCTACCCAAAGGGTTACTTATTTTCAAGCTGGGAGTTGCTCCTGTGCTGAGAGAAACGGGTGGAATCATGTCGTGGTGCCTGCGAGCGCAGGGGCCAGGAGCTGTGTGTTTCCCCTCAGAGCGCCAGCCGAAGAAGAGGCCGGAAGGGCTGTTGCCCTCAGCTTTTAAGCCTTCTTGTTCTTGTGTGGCGCTCATTGCCTTCTTCCGTGCCAAACCGTCTTTCCATTGCTCAGCGGGGCCAAGCCCCGTCTTGTTTTCCAGTGTTTTCCCGCCGAACAACCACGCAGTTCAGGCCCCGCAGGCCATCTTGCTTTCATGTCCACAAGCACCTCGGGGAACGCCCTGGTGCCACTGCCACCCCTCTGTGCAGCCATCACTAGTAGGGTGCCAGCACTGGCCCCCTGTTGCTGTCCAAAAGCAGCGGCCGAGCTCAGGTTCCCGGCTAGGGCCGGCCCAGGGCCGCCACGCCTGTGCCAGGGACCGGAGGGATCACCGTGCATCCCGCACGCCGCCCCGCCCCGAGGCTTCCCCTGCGACCCTGCAGGGAGGGGGGGGAAGCAGGACCCAGGGCCGTCCCGGCCCCCGCCCGCACCACCAGGGGCCCAGGAGAACCGGGGCCGCCCCCCAGCTGCCCCGGGGTGCCCCGCCGTGACCACAGCCGGCCTGCAGCCCCGGGGGCTCCGGGGGGGATGAGGAGCCGCCACTGCCGCTCTGTCCCGGCCCCAGCTCAGCCCGGGAATGGGGAGCTGCTGCCGCCCCTCCTGGCCCGTGCGGGGATGATGAGCTGCTGCCCTGTCTGGGAGAGGGCTGCCCCGATCTCAGCTTCCCCCCCATCCCAGCTTTTTGAGGAAAACTGAATTTTACAAACAGGTAAGTGGGTTTTTCTTACACGCTTTCCCCCTCCCAAAGCCAAGGACCACCCTCAAGCCCCAAAGCCCCCTT